>JAUPMG010196187.1:0-10095 GCA_031762675.1 Pachysandra terminalis
ATTATATAACATCTTATAAAATCTTATATGGTTAATAGATGAAGAAAATAGATTTTTATTTTAAATTATACTATTTTAAAATAAATTAGTTTCATTATCTTATCTTTCATTTTAGACATATCTATTATCCTAAAACTCATATTGGTAGGATAAGGATCTCTCACTTACTTAACAATTGATAATTATAATTATTATATTTAATAGTTTAATTAATTATAATAATAGTATAAGGGTGTTTTATTCATAAAAATGATCCAAAAAATCAATCATTTCTAAACTAAAAGAATTTAAAAAAAAAAATGAAATGGCCTGACACAACGTGGGAATAATTATTACTTAAAGTTTTATAAACTTAGAGTGAGAAGACGATAGTTTAAATTTTTGAGAGTTATTATTTGAGTTATATATATATATAGATATATGAGTTTTTATTTGAGTTGGAGTCTATAATACTATCTTATTCATCTAATTTTGATAAGTATTAGAATTTTTTTGATTAAAAATGATAAGTATTAGATAATTATGAGAATGATAATAAGATTATGAGATACTTATCTAATTAAGATAAGTATTAAAGTAGGATATTAAAAATAGAAGTAACTTGTTAGGATATAACTCGTTAGAAAACTCTATAAAAAAAAATAGAACTTATTAGAATATAATAGAATAGGGATATTTTAGTCCAATTGTAAAAAAAGAAATTTAAATTGAAGAGTTTTAGTCCAAAAAATAGGAGAATTAAAGTTAGGGGTAAGATATAGGATTTATGGGTGGAAGAGTTTTAACGTGGGTGAGATGGAAAAGTTTTAGTAAAAATAGAATTATTACTATTTGAATTGAAGTGTTTAAAAAAAATAGGGAAATTGAAATTATGGGTAAGAGATAAGATTTATGGGTGGAAACATGGGTGGTGGAATTTTAGTGAAAATTGGGAGATTTAAAAAAAAAAGTGATAGGAATATGGGTGACAACGTGGGTGGAATAGGATTGTCAATGAGCCGAGGTTGAGCTCAATACTTAGGTTCGCGAGACAAGCCTGAGCCCAAAAACAGGCTCATTCTTTTAACAAGCTTAGGTAGGCTCGGCTCGGTTAAAGCTCGGCTCGGTCATATATGATATATAAATTTGTATCATAAATATTATATATATATATATTAATCATTAAATACAAAATTTATGAATCCTGTAAACACGACTCGTGTTTAAGTCAAATATTTAGTTATTGGTATTTGATTTAAATACAAAATTTACGACTCGTATAAACACGAGCCGAGCCTAAGCCTTAAAAAATTGATGAGCCTTAGCCAAATTTTATGATCCTGACTCGGCTCATTTACAGCCCTAGGTAGAAGAATTTAAAATATGATGGAATTTTAGTGAAAATAAGGGTTTTTTTAATTTTAGTGAAAATAAAGATTTAAGTAAAATAAAAAAAGAGATAGGATTTATGGGTGAAAACGTAGGTAGAAGAATTTAGTTAAAATAAGTTTTTATTTTTATTTTAGAAAAAATAAGGTGGTTTATGACAAAATTAGTATCATCTAGAACATAATCCAGTTCAAATTCACAGTCCCATCGCTCATCATCAATTTATATATCTTCAAGGACGGGTCACCCAACCCATAGCCCGAATAAACCCCATCTCAATTCGGCATCCGATTAAAGATCGCTTGCATTTGAAAAAATAAATGTACCTGAAATGTTAGACTCTCTACCCTCTCTTTTATATAGAATAGAAAAAAAATGTCTAATCTTTTTATAAAAAAAAAAGAAAAAAACAAAAAAAAAGGAGATCACGGTTTATACCGATAACATAAGGATGGTCGAGTGGCTTATCTAATGAAATTAAAGAATAATTTATTTATCAGCTCATTTGTGTATTGCACAGGGTGACTGCTAGTATTATATATTGCAGCATCTTTAAGCGTTTCCTTTCAGTTTTTAAGTTCTGATTCTAATAAGAACTTGTGGGTAACCCGTGAACTTCTTATTTGATCGGTAATACAAACTGTGAAGAGAGTCTAAAACACAACCAGTCTGTTAGCAACCATGGTCTCAACGGTCCTCATGGTGAGTGTCCTTTTTCTTTGCAATTCAAAGAAGTTTCTTCTCGTGCTTTCAGATTCTTATTCTTAGTCACTTCGATTACAGGTTGCAGAGAAGCCTAGCATCGCTCTCTCTATTGCTTCTGCACTTTCCCATGGTCGAGTAAGTCTTTCTTCTTTATCTCGTTCTTCATTCTTTAAAACCCTAGATTTATTTATTTATTTATTTTTTAATTCGTTTTTATTTTATTCTCCCTATTTTTGTTAGAGAATGAAAATTTGCTTATTGAGGATGGCCTGTTTGTGAAATTAGATTAAGCATTTAGTTTGGAAAAGCCGATGTTGTTTAGTGACTTAAACTTTGAATTGTTTATGTTTATATTCAGTAACTTTGGAACTTATATATGTCAGTATATATATAAGAACAATCTAAGAATTTTTTTTTTTTAATAATTGATATATTGAAAATTTCTTTAGCATGGTTATTCTGCTAGCCTTCTGTTGCTTAGTTTAATGGGTATTTGAAGGTGTTTAAGTATATTTTTCTTTCATTTTGTTAAGGAGCAACATTTTCAATTTGCAGATAGGCGATTATGTGATCAGGTGGTCTTATTGCATTATGCACCACTTGGGTCACACAGATCACACGAAAATAACGAAAAGAAAATTATCGAATATTTGAATTTTTTTTTATAAAAATATGAAAAAGTCAGAAAATTCCAAAAAAACGAAAAAAAAAGAAAAAAAAAATCTTTAAAGCCATAAAAGGGCTGTTAAATTACTGCTAAATTAAAATTGAAGTACTCAAAACTTAAAATAGACACTTAATGAGTATATTTCTGACCATTGAAGCCGTGCTACCACACAGGCATTGTGCGGTTGCATCGCATATGTGATTGCACAATGTGTACAACTAGGATAGACAGCATATGTGCTGGCTGGTGATTTCTCATTAAAAATCACATATCAACCACATAATCAAAATGTGGTCACTTTTGACAACATTAGTAAGGAGAGGTTTAGAATTAGGGTTTTTTTGAAGTTGGAAACGAATGAAATCTTATTTAGGAGAATTTGGTTGCTTCAACCAGTTTGATTTGGTGGTATATGTCTGTCATTGCGGGTTTTCTATGTGGCAAAGAAAATGCAACGGTGTCGTTTCACTAGCATTGCACAAATTGATATTTAGGATGGCTGCCAATTAGGTGGATCTTTCCTCATATGCGAATGCTATATTCCTAGAAATACCAGAACTTTTTGCATGTGGAGGTTCTACTGACAAATAAATTATGTTTATAGGTGTGCATGGATGCATGGTCTAGGTGACCAGTTCACCTAGCTAACCTCCAATGCCTGCTTTGTGGCCTAGGTGGGTGATGGCATCGAGTCAACTGATGCAGTCAAAAGTGTTGCCTCTTTGACCACTTCACCTAGCTAAGCCCCCAACATATGCATTAGGCCAAGGTGGGCAATGATGGCGAGACGGTCATGTAGTGTTGGTGCCCAAGGTGGTCACTAGTTCATTAATTATGCTTTTTAGTACTTCGATATTTATAGTATGGCAAGAGGCATTCTGGTTTGCCTCACCAAGTTTAGTTTCCTGGTGAGACATTTGCTTCGTCATTTGTTAAGTTTGAAATGCTCATTGGTTCAGTGTCTTGCTTTCGATAGATTAATCTCAATAGGATCTTTGACTTGTAGTGCATGTATTATATGCTACAGATGTTTACTCGGAGAGGTAGTACAGAGGTCCATGAATTTGATGGAATATTTCTGGGAGTTGATGCACATTTTAAAGTGACATCTGTAATTGGGCATGTTTTCAGGTACATCTTTTCTTATGTTTGTAAATAGACATTACTAGGTACCATTTATATTACAATGATATAATGGAATCGGCTTGCTTTGTTTCTTGCAGTGAGAATAATTTGTTTACAATTTAATCCTTAAAGTTGTCACTTTCCTCCCCTTATATTACCCCAGCATAGGGTGTTGATTTGGCATGAAACTGTACCTGTTTAAATAACGATGTGGAAAGAATTACAGTAGTGGAAAGAATTACAGTAAACCTCAGGTTACATAAAGATGCAGGCTTTTATTTAAAGTGATGCACCCAAATTCCAGAGTGATGCACTCAAATCCTGTCTCTTCTTGGCAATCATTTGCAGAGAAAAAGACATGATTCTTTAGAGCATGATATAGTGGTTTGGGCTATCAACGATGATTTTCATCTGTGTAACCATGGACGAACTAGTTACTTTCTATATTTCTTGTTTGTGTTATATAATATATTTAGTATAATGAAATTGTAGTTCTTGATTAGCATTTTTGTTATCACTTTTGAAGGAGTTCTACGTCTATTTAAAGTTGGTTAAGTTAGTCTATTTGAATAAGGAATGGAAATCTGCCTACGTGGATTGTCACTCTAAGAAAAGCTTGTTACCTCTATTTTATTGGCATCCACACCTTATTTTATGTCAAACAGCACATACTCTTAGACATATCCAACCATAAGGAGTTCGAGAGGGAGGGAGGGAGGGAAGAGGAGGAGGAACATTTCTTCTCTTACTTTATTTCCTACTTAAAAGTAAAATGAAGAAGAGGGTCAGATTTGTGACTTTAAGACATTATTCCAATCAACTCGGTGATACTCACTCTTCTCCTATGCCCATTCCGAAGGAAGTCGAGCTGCAATATCTTCGATTTCTTTGCTATTTAAACTGGAATAGTAAACAGAGATGAGAAGTAAGAGAGCAGGTCTGACAAAGAATCCGTAACGAGTAAAGTATAATTTACCTCTCTTGGTCAGATGCTACTAGGGCTGTAAATTTTGTGTGGGCTGTACCATGCCCCGCTCTGCCCAAAGTAAATTTTGGGTGCATTGGTCTTAACGTTTTCGGGCTTGGGCTGTGCCAGGGCTCAACTTTAAGCCTGTGTAGTATTTTTGGGTCATGCTTGGGCCTTCCTTGGTATAGGGCAGCCCAATCACTTATATGGTGTACTAAATAATAGGTTTTTAATTAAGGCTTAGACTGTTTAAGTGCCTTAGCTTGTAGCGAAAAATGACCCTCTCATTTCTTATTTCCTAAATCAATTTTTTTTTTTTTGATAACTTGGGTGTCCGGGCCTTAGGCCCGACTAATCCCAAGTAGGAGGCTAGCTCAACAACCCACCGCCACGACCTCCCACTTAAATCTGAACCTGCCCAGCTGGGGAATCGAAGTTGAGACCGTGCGCCTAACCCACACAATCCCCTATTCGCCCTTACCAATTGAGCAACCCGGGGTGGGTTATATTTCCTAAATCAATATTCAATCCGTGTTTATCATCTTTTCTCAATTATCCCTTCTTAGATATCATGGATAAGTTCTTAGCTGCACTACCTTCTCCCCTCCCATTTTTCATTCGCTACTATAACTCTATAGTCGGACCGTCTGACAAGGGTTATGAAGTTGAAGGATCATTTGTCACTATTGAAGACCATTATCCTCGAAACATTACTAGTCGATCAAAATTTTACTATTGGGATAAAAAAACCAAAGAGTTTGCCATTACTCCCACAGGTTGGCACCAGCCAAACTTGTTGGCTATATCTCCTATGGCGGAATCCATGGACTTCATTTACCCTCTGGATATTCCAATCCTTCTAAAGTTTCATCCATTTGTCTAGTATGAAGAATGGTTTGCCGACCCATTCCCTGTTGAAGAAATTTGCAAATGGGGGGTGGTTTCCTTGCCAATGAAGATCATGCTCGAGTATATGCCTTTTTTTTTTTATAATGATAACGGTTTTATAAAAGGGGGGAAAGGATGTACAAAACGAAAGAAAAAGAAGACGAGGTTCCATTAGACGAGGAACCACGCCACCCAAAAACCAATAACTTTACAACAACCAGATCAAAAAAGACCCACAACATCCCACAAAACAAAATTACATCCCAGCAATAGTATCCCAATGCCTGAAAAAATCTGAAGCTGAAAAGTCTTTAAAATCAGGTAGAATTCCAAGCCAAGCAGCAGTTGATCCCAAAACTGAATCAATAAGATGGTCCGGGCACCTCCACAAGTCTTAAAAAATTCTCCTATTGTGTTCCCCCCAAATCTCCCACAAAATGCAAAAAAAGAGAAGTCTATACATAGTTCATCCCTTCTTACCCAACACCGGAAAACACCATTGGTCAAATAAATCAGTCACATGTCTTGGAGGGGCCTAGGCCACACCAATAGTCTTCACAAAAAACTCTATATCTTCAAAGCAAAACTACATGATATGAACAGATGGTCCATTGATTCTTCATTCCGTAAGCACATCACACAGACCTGAGGGGATAAGATCATGAGTCTTCTTCTTCTTTGAAGGTTATCTGCAGTATTAATATGGTTCAGGAAGATAATCCATACGAATGCTTTAACTTTGGGAGGGACTTTAGAACCCCTCAACTGACGAGGAGAAAACGAAATATGAGAGATAGGACTACTCCCCCTAAGAACACCAAGGAAAGACTTACAAGCAAATCTTCCATTTGGGTTAGGATACCAAACACGATGATCAGGAGATGACTCAACAATAATCACATTCTTGATTTCTGGGGCGTCTAGGGCGTTTGTAAGGAGCCAGTTTGTTGGGATTTCTGCTGCAGATATCACGAGGGAGTGGTTATTGATTTCTGTGAGCGGCTGTTGCACTCCTTCTAAGGTTTCAGTTTGGTCTCCCTCGGGTCCTGGTTGGGTTAAGCTCAACTTTTGTGGCATTTCTTTGGACCAACCGAGTCCTTCGACTGTTGGTGGTATATTCCATGACAACGGGGGTAGTATTGTATTTGTTTACTTTTGTCCCGGAGGAGAGGGCAGGGTGCAGAGAGCGGAATTGGCGGCCTTAGTGGCTGGTTTGAGATATGCTAGTGCTCAGGGTCACCATGATTTGATCGTGGAAGGATCGTCGTCCTCTATTATGGTTTGGATGTTGAGACAAGAGTTGTGTGATTGGAGATGTATCCACCTTGTTCGTCCGGCTTGGTCTCTGTGTAGGGGTTGAAATATCTCATTCCAAACCATGTCGAGAGGGGCCTATCAGGTGGTGGAGTCCTTAGCTAGGAGGGGGAGAGAGAGGAGCGATATGTTTGAGGGGATTCCAAACTTTTTAGACTGATTGTGTTGTATTATTCTTTGAGGTGGAGGATGGGTGTGTGTGTGGAGCGTTATGTGGTGCTTTGCTTATGGGGTTCGACTTGATTTATTTATTTATTTATTTTTTTGATGAATAACCAGCATATATATATTGAAATGAAACAAAGACCATGGTTACAAGTGAAAAAGAAAGAAGGCCAGACGGACAAGAGGGGCACGTAACCAAAGCAAAGTAGAGAACAAGTAACAGAAACAAGGAACAAAAAGCATAAAACAAAGACATAAAACCATAAAGGGGGATACAATAACCCAGTGAGCAGCGGGGCCAAAGGGCCCAAGTAGATCCGATCACCCTCCATCGCCAATCATCTCAGATGTAGGTAACCCCACAAACATCACCTTCCTGACAATTCTGTCTCTGCCCAAACGATCTGCCGTCCCATTCCCAGTTCTGGGAGTATAGACAAAGGATGCATGGATCAGGCTGCTCAAGTGTCTAGCCAATCTTACAAGATGAAAAAAATACCAAGAACAGGAGATCGGCCCAGGCATCCAAGATATGACTTGATGTATGTTTTACTTTGTTTTTGCCATCGCTTAAGGGTTTCTCTTAAGCTATGGAGGTTGTAATCTCCCTTTTTTCCCACTTTTATACAATTCATCAATTATCAAAAAAAAAAAAAAAATCACATTCTTTAGAAGCTCAAACAAATTGCCCAATTCATCAAAATATTAGCCGATCTAGGATCCCGACGAAAGGGAAGGTTCCAAGATAGACCCGACAAGGACCATCTAAGAACCTAAGCAACAGTAGAATCCTTACAACAAACTAACCTAAAAACTCTAGGAAAACAAACATCCAAAGAAGACTCCCCCCACCACAAATCAGTCCAAAACCGAATAGAAGACCTTGATCCCACAGAAAAGTGAACATTGCTAAATAAAGAAGGGAATAATGCAATAATACTCTTCTAGACACTAGTCGGTTTAACATAGGCCAAAGGGTTAGGATGAACACCAAACTTAGTAGCAATGATGGAATGCCACAAAGCATCCTTTTCAGTACTAAATCTCCATAATCACTTCCCTAAAAGAGCCAGATTCCTCTTGCGAAGATTGCCCAAATTAATGCTGCCATGTTCCTTATCCCTACAAACCATCTCCCATCTAACTATATGATCCTTCTTGCGCCCACCACCTTTCCAAAGAAAGTCTCTCTGAAGTTTTTCAATCCTATTAATCACAGATATCGGAGCCTGAAACAAAGACATAATATGTAGGCAACCTCCCAAGAGAAGACTAGATAAGCGTGATACGACCCCCAAGAGAAATAATTTCTTTTCCATGCAGCCAATCTTTTCTCCATTTTCTCCAAAACCGGGGTCCAAAATTGTAAACTCTTATGATTACCAGACAAAGGCATTCCCAAATACTTCATAGGCCAATGCCTAACCTCAAACCCCAACAAATTACACCAAACTTAAAGCTGATCATCCCCAACATTGATACTAGACAGACTACTTTTTTCCATATTCACTCTAAGACCAGAAATCATTTCAAAACATTTAATGATGCAATTAGTCCAAAACACATTCCCCTTAGATGCTTCAAGGAAAAGGATTGTATCATCTGCAAACTGTAAGTGAGACATTGAAATTCCATCTCTTCCAACCTTAAGCCCATGAATTCTACCATTTCCCTTTGCAATTCTAAAGAACCGACTCAAAACGCCACTCACTAAAGTAAAAAGAAGGGGAGATAGTGGATCCCCCTGCCTAAGTCCACGAGACGACGGAAAAAACCCAGCAATACCATCATTGATACAAAGAGAGAAGTGCACATTTCTAATACAGCCCCCAATCCACTTGCACCACCTATCAGGGAAACCTTTCCACCTAAGGACTGTATCAACAAAATTCCAATCCATCTTATCATAAGCATTTTCCAGATCAACCTTAAAAATGAGTCCTCTATCCCTTAAATTCCTTTTCTCTTCATTACACTCATTTGCAATAAGAATACTATCCAAAATCTTTCTCCTAATAAATGCACTTTGATTGCTAGACACCACATCTCCAATGACCTCTTTAAGTCTATTCACAAGAACCTTGACAATGATCTTATAGACACTAGTTGTAAGACAAATGGGCCTAAAATCCTTGGTTCTCACCGCCCCTTTAATATTAGCAATCAAAGCTAAAAAAGTGCAATTGTCTCTTTATTAATGACCCCACTTGAAAAGAACTCTTTAAAAACCTTCATCAAATCCTCTTTAATATCTCCCAACAATCTTGAAAAAAAAAGCCATAGAAAAACCATCTAGGCCCGGAGCTTAATTCCTATCCTTCTCCCACACCGCCTTCTTCACTTCCTCAATTTCAAATTCTTATACAATATACCCCACTTTATCATCCTCAGTTTTAGGCCCCAACAACTGACTAAAATCAAAACCACAACATTGATTCGAAGAGTATAGCTTACTAAAAAAATCAGTAAATTCCTTTTCAATTCCTTTCGGATCCTCTACAACACCCTACTCACCAATCAACATATGGATCTCATTCTTCTTATTCATGAAATTGGCCATTCTATGGAAGAATTTAGTATTGCCATCTCCATCTCTGATCCATTGAACTTTAGACTTTTGTCTCCAACTCACTTCCTCTTTTCTAAGAATTTCCTCAAATTCTTTCTTCCAACATCTTCTACTATCAGCATCATCACCATCCAACCCTAGTTTCTCTTCCTTTCGATCCAACACCCTAATTTTCTCCATAAGCTTCTTCTTCCTATCAGGTATCCAACCAAACACCTCCTTATTCCAAGATTTGATTTTTCCTTTCACTGCTTTTAAGGACTTCATGAATTTATACCCTTCCCACCCCCCACCAACGGACGATTCTTCCACCACACCTTAATCTGG
>JAUPMG010196198.1:0-23696 GCA_031762675.1 Pachysandra terminalis
AGATACCCTGTGATTTTGGGTTAAATCACCAATTAAGTGAAAACCCAAATTGAGCAAACCAAACTGAGCCTTAACTTACCTTGAACCTATAAATAGAACCCTTTGTCTCATAACCCTTATTTTTTAGACTTGAGAGAGAGAGAGAGAGAGAGAGAGAGAGAGAGAGAGAGAGAGAGAGTGAGGGAGGGTGGTGAAACCCTAGAGCTTGAGAGGGGATTTTCACATCAAGGCAAGGCAAGGGAGCAGCTCAGAGCATCTGCAATCAAAGGCGCGTGACAATGGAAGATGGAGCATGAGGAATACACGGCTACAGCGATTCAAGCGAGTATTCTCCCAATTTCTTTGGTATTTGGGAAAAAAACCCAAATACTAGTTCATATAGAACTAATCTACATGTTAAATATAATAATAGTTAGCAATAATCATGCATGAATGGAAGTGTATGTAACTCAGTTGTGGTGAATAAGAAATTAGGATAAACAACCTGACCTAGGGTTTATAATCTTAACCCAAACAATAAAAGTGTAGATTCAATCTTATAATTAGTTTTGAATGTAAATTTATGTGTAGGAATGTTTACGATGTCTTCCACGTTTCTATGTTGAGAAAGTACCACCCAGACCCATCTTCAGTAATTGACTGGTAGACCGTCACCATTAAAGAAAATGCTACCTATGAAGAGCAACCCGTGGAGATCTTGGATCGAAAGGAGCAAGTACTGCGAAACAAAGTCATTTCTAAGGTGAAGGTACTGTGGAACAATCACAGAACGTCAGAAGCGACTTGGGAACTGGAAGACGAGATGCGGGCAAGATATCCACAACTCTTCGCATAAGGTTAGTATAAAATTTCGAGGAAGAAATTCTCTTAAGGGGGAAAGGATGTAATGGCCCGAACCAACCAAGAAATTTTTAGTTATGTTTAAAATATTAATATAAGATTATCTAACCGTTTGATCTTTAATCGAAGTTTAACCTACCCTACGATTGCTAAGATGTGAATTATTAGTGTGTATCATGCTTAGTACTATAGAAAGCCCTTGTATGGATAAAATTGTTTTTTTGCTTTAGTATTAGTGTTTGGTGGGGATGAAGTGGTTGGAAATAGAGTGTTTAGATTTAAAAGGGAGAAAGAAGGGTTAGGATTGAAGTAGTTAGAAAAGAGTGAGGAGATGGTGCCACGTGGCATTGGGAGAATAGAAGAAGAGAGGAAAGGGAAAAGAGGGGGCTATTGTGTCTTGAGAAAAGAAAAGGAGAGACTATAGAGTGCTTGAGTAGTGTAGAAATAGTGAATACATCTCAACCTTATTCTATGTTATGTGACCCGTTATTAACTTGTGTGCGATATTGGAATGTCTGTGTGTGAATGATGTGATGGATTGTAGAGTGTTTATTTCTTCCGTACAATAACATGTATGATGAATTCACATGCCATGCTTAATGCACCCTGTACACCAAGGCATGCATGATGTATAATGAGTTAGTTGCACATGGTAGCATGCTATTCTAACTTAAGTTGAACAAACATGCGTGTGGATTGATGATGCGGTTGACATGGACGAATGTATGTGATAGTTAGCTTATAATACACTCTGTACACAAAATGTATGAATAGTTAGTGTGCTCGGATCCACTTCACAACTTCACTGCACAACATGGACTCTAGACCCTAGTAGGTATAGGAGAATGACCTGAAATTCCAAGACCTCAAGGTAGGGTCTTGTGATGGAACACGAGTGTGATGTGACTGTCGCATCTAGGGAGGGACTGGCTAAACTGAGTTGAGGGAGTAGCTAACCCAATAAACTTATTCTTAGCTCGAGGGCTTTGGCCAAGGATGAGAATATATAAGAAAGGACCTTTGTAGTTAGGTCAGCTAGTAGAATAGCCCTATTTCATGGACCGTGAATACGGGGGGATGAATTCAGGTTGCTGAGACACCCCAGAATAAAGGCTAGATCAGGAGGAAACAGATTAGATTGACTCTCTAACAGAGTTGCATTTGCACAACATGTAGACTTGTGTGCTAGCTCACCTTGGTGAGGTTGTAACTTAGGATGCATTTCATGCATAATAAAATGAACTACCTGATGCATTTGATTTGTTTGATTTCCTTTATGAATTGGAATTGAAAGAACTATAAAAGTAAAGAACCTTAGAACAGACAGTTACATTCCTGAAATCTTAGTACTTACAAGCTTATAGCTTATGCTTTTAGCATTACATTTTTCAGGAACCCTAGTAGAAGACACAGTGGTGGAGGACCAAGTGAAGGAGAGGGAAGAGTTTGAAGAGGAAGACAAATTCTATTCGTACGAGTGATCTTAGTGTAAAACCTTGTTCATACTCTGATACTTATATATTTTGATTCTTTTTGTGGATACCAATGTTGGTATCCTTTGTAAATCTGATTTAGAACCTTGAACTGTCTTTTCATTTCCGCAGCACATTTGTACTTATGCACTACATCTTCGTTTTAAAATTTTTGGAATGACGGTTTAAACTCAATAGTTCTATAACTGTTATTCAATTGCCACTCTCCTTTAAAGGAAGTGAAGGTCGTAATTCAAACTCCTCTGAACCTAAAACGGTCCCATGATTTTGGGTTGTGACACCTTTGAAATCAACCGAGTGCCAAGTCTATTATGGGTGACAAATCCTTATATTTTTCATTTCAAGGAGACAAAAAAAAAACCTTTTGGTAAACCCTAACTAGTCCTTTTAGTCCTTTGAGAAGGGTGACTGACCCTTAGTCCTTTGAGGGTGACTAACCCTTTAGGAATTGACCATATCAGGTTGGTTAACATCTGGTGATATATACAGCAACCGTCCTTTCCTTTGAGGGAGTAGGTAACTGCTTTATATAGCCTGGTGGGACCATGTGGGTGTTTGTTGGTAAACATAGTGAGACTGTGTACGATATATGATATTGTTATGTGGTTGCTTGGTCGTAGCATTGTTGGACTATGTGGCATTTTTTTATGTGTTTGATTGGCCATAGCATGGTGGGGACATGTGGATATTGTTATGAACACAGTGAAACTATGTGGTTAATATGATACTTCTATGCTTGTGTTGCATGGTGGAACCATATGTATGTATGTTTGTTGTGGAACATAGTGTAACTATGTGATTTCTGTAATCTTGGTTGTTGTGTCACATGGTGGGATCATGTGTATGTATGTATGTGTGTATGTTTTGAACATGGTGGGTCCATGTGGAATCCAGTTGAACATGATGGGATCATATGGGTAGCATTGACATAGTGGAACAATGGGAATGGTGAACTGTTGACTTGTTATAATATGATCTTGTGTGGCTTCCATGTGAATAGTGATTTCGTATGATGTTTGTAATATGCATACTAATATGTGAGACATAGTATGAGGATATGTTTAACAACATTTGACTGTGTTATTATATAATGGTTGAAATGCATGAATTAACCGTATGGTTATGCATGTATAAAAGTAGATATTGTAGTCTCGTTGGATTTCTCTACTAGGCTTCAGCTGACCCTTAACTCTACAGGTAATCAGTTTGTCTGACCCGGATTGTTGGAGAAGAGATTTGATGTTTGAGATACTTTTGCTTTTGAGACTACTTAACTTACTTTAGTTAGTTTTATTTTGTTTGGTTTGACCCTATGTGGGCAGAAGTTGTAATAGAGATTATGCTTAATTTATTTGTGGTTTCATGCTCAACATACTCTTAGTTGAGCTATGGTTTAATTTAAAGAGACTTCCGCTGGCGTTTATTTTGTTGAGACTCTGATTCAACCAGGTAAGGGTTGATTATGTGCCTGGTTATCCGTATCCACGTGGTGGATCCGAAGGTTATTCCCTTGGAATCCTCGAGCTCCTATATCTCAGATTTGGGGCTTGGCAGAGGTTGTATCAGAGCAATAGGTTTTAAGTTGTCCAGGCTTTGGGAAGTCCTAGGGAACAATGAAACCTAGGATGAGAACCTAGAAACATGTGAACCTAGGAACTACATCTTTGTATTGAGTGAACTATACTAGTATAGTATGTAAATATGATGTGGTATGCTTATGTGCTTGTATTTTTAAAATATTTGGAGTACCAAATGTAGACTGTTTGAACTAAGTACTTCTAGTGAATTGCTTGACTATGAAACTACATTAAGAGATTATTGAACATTGATTGTACTGCAAATTGTGATAATTATTAATGACTGTTTCACATTAGAGACATTAACATGAGAACTTAGAGACTTGCTAAGTTTGGATTTATTTCCATAAATTATGTAGGAATTCCAATTTATTCGGATAATATTTGTATTGTTGGACATAACGTACTCAGATTACTAGGATCGAAACACCGATATGCATAATGGTAGAAACAACATTTAACCTCATCCTTGAAGTGTTAGCATGCTAATAGAGAATCTTTAGAAAGGGATATTACTTGAACTTAGGCATGAAGTATTCTAGGTGACAACTGGGTAGAACTATTACGAACAGTCAGTTGAGAAGTTCTAGAGAATACAAAACGTGTGTGTAGGAAGATTAAGACTGAGAACTTTCTGGAATAAGCACTGGTTCAATGAACCTTAACAAAAATAAATAAAATAAAAATTTATAAGAAAATTCCTGAGAAAGTGAATAATTGATACTAATTATTTTATGTTCATGAATCGCCAAATAAAAATAATTGAATTAACAAGCACTTATTTTTAAGAAAATTTAACATCCAGACCTTGAAACTGACCCGTTAACTTGACTAAATTTTTAATAAAGATGTACTTGGTATTAGAAGGAAAATTTTATATAAAATGGTCAAGAATAATTATAAAAAAAATTAAATTCAAAAATCAATTAAATTTGATTTAGGTAGGATCTTCGGCAGTTACCGAACGTGCTACCTAGTCGTGCCGAAAAGCATAAATAAGAAGAAAATGAAACCTAATTCCATTCTTCTCTAAGGAAAAACTCTTGACCTCCTTCTAGGGCATCTTCAAGAATCTCTAGAGCTTGTTCCAAGTCCATTGGAAGTGTTCCCATCCATTCTCCAAATCGGTAAGAATCCTATTCTCTCATTTTTGAATTCGTCATTTCCATAGATCAATGGCTAGAACAAAGGTGGCTCAAGGCCCTTCCAAGAAGGCCAAGGATACTAGACCGTCATCTTCCGGGAGATCTCAAGCTCCATTATCCCCATCACCTGAAATATTCGACCCCGTTGGAGAGGATTCACCTCCATCCGGCACTATGACAAACCCTAGAACTTAGACTTCCCCAGAGGATGGTGAGACCAATCCACCATTTGGAGTGACGAACCTCCACAGGATGAATCTTTGAGCTAGTGCGAATCTACCTAGGGCACCAGTGGAGATCCGAGAGGAGCCACAGGGCATTCCCTCAGAGTTTCATTCAGGAGAGTCATCATCATCTGTACCGCCCCCAGTCACAGTAGAGGCCAGGTTGACTGCATTGGAGGAGGAGGTTCGACAAAATTGACAGGAGTCATCAAGGCTCCGAGAGACTATGGAGAAAGCGCTTCACTTTTTCCAAGACAAACTTAGTGGCTGCAAAGCCAAAAGTGCAGTTTCAACCTCACAATCAGCTCCTAGATCCCTTAGGGAAAAGTCTCTGTATATTTTTCTTTTATGTTTTGGTTGTCTGTTGCATTTGCTTTTGTTTTGCTTCTGTTTTGGGTTGTAGCCATCTACGAATGTCCAATCAGTTAGTTTGAGAAGAATAAAAATAGGATCTATGTAATTTTTTTAGTAGTGAAATCTTAATTTCAGTTTCACATTCGAGTTCCTTATATCCTAATTAACATTTATACGACTTGAACAATGCCTATATTAACAACTTCAAGGAGGAAATGTCTTAAAGGGGGAGAGAATGAAGTGACTCAAACCCAAATGGAATAATTATAGATTAAATTCTAATTAATCTACTAATTACACATTTGAAATTTAATGAAAGATACAAGGTAGAATTGGACTAATTAATAATTATGAAAACTTTGGGACAGTTGTCTAACAAACTAGAAGTTAATAGTATGGACTGGACTTCTAATCTAAATGGACCTTAACACATAAGCAACGAATTGGGCCCAAAACTCAAATAAAATTCCAATAGATCATTAAAACTAAGCACACGATTGATTCTCTATTGTTTGAATTTTAAATTAAATATTTGAATTCAAATAAACTAAAAAGGGATAGAGTTCAAATAGACTAAGGAACGTAGAAGCTATGAGGAGGAGGGAGAACCATTCTCTCTAGGGTGGGACGTCCAAAACAAGGAAGAAGAAAAGGTTCAAGTTTAGAGTTGCAAAACAAAGAATGAGGAGGCCATTGGGGAAGAAAGAAAAAGAAGATGTAATGGAGAAAAAGAGAAAAGCGTATTGTAGGAAGAAGAAGGCTAGGAAAACTAAGAGAAAGAGAGAGGAGAAAAGAGAAAGGGAAGAGAGAAAGAGAGGAGAAAAGAGCAAGAGAAGAAAAGAAAAGAATCTACAGCTATGAAAAGAAACCTAGGAAGTGCAAGAAGAAGGAAGAAAGTGAAGAGAAAGAAGAGGTTGGTTATGACGGGCATGAAGAGAGTGAGGACGAAGATGACTGGCTAGAAGAAGGGGACAAAGGAAAAGAGAAAATTGATAAGACAACATCTAAAGAGGCAAGAAAAGCTAGATGAGGATAGGGACTACTATTAGAAAAGAAAAGGTAGGGATTCCTTCGTTTCTAAGGTAAATACCTTTATGTATGATTTCAATGCTATAGATTTAGTTTTGATGCATGATCCATGATTGTGAAGCGTGTTTAGACTAGTGATCTAGTTGAAAGAAAGTTGATTGAACATCATGATGATTACTTGGTTGATTAACATGATTAAATTATGTCTGTTATGTTTTTAGTGTTCTTATGTGCTTATGTGAATCATATGTGAATTGAGAATTATGTTGTTTTTTGATTGATTTGGTAATTTAAATCTGTTTTATAAATTTGGTTTTATATATATGAAGTATTGATCACATATACCTAGTTTAGAAACTAAAATATGATTGTTTATGACCTTAGAAACATTGGTTATGAGTATAGGCACGAAACCCTAGAAGAAAACCTTTACATTGGCTGAATTTCTCCATTCGGTTTGAGTGTCGGTAGCTACTGAGCACCTGCCAAAAACCCCAAAAATTCTATGTTCTCTGGACTATCAACCGAGGATCGGTAGCAGTGCTACTGAGGAGTTCGGTAGGAGTCTTGGTAGGTATCGAGGTACTGCCGAGGTCCAGATGAGGCCAAATGTTAGGGAGGTATTCCCTAGTGAGTTGTACACATGCCTGTATAGTTGGTTTGTGTGCAAAAGATCTAGAATTGGTCGAATAATGAAAAGTGTAGGAGAAGATTTAAAATTCCAGATTATTGGACTGATTCGGATGCTATAGGAGATGATATTAATTCAAAGGTTTTGGATCTGATCATAGGACCCCCCAAGATAGGATTAGTATGATTAGTATGATTAGAAATGGTTGCGTAGGACTTGATTGGTTGAATGACGCTTTTAGCGTCTAATGTTGACTTATGTTTGCCTTGTGCTGAACTTGATGAAATCTTGTGTGTTGAATAAAGGTACAGTGAGTATCCATGTTTGTGAATATTGTCTATGATTGATGTTGTATAACTTGAATTGTGATCTGGATGGGATGGGTGAACTTCCACCATGGGTGAAAGTCCCCAAAAGGAAAGGTTTGGTATGGGTGTATTCCACCGTGGGTGCAAGTCCCTAAAGGAATGGCCATTACTGGTGTATTCCACCGTCAGTGCAAATCTCTTAAGGATTAGGAAGGGTGGCTTTCTACCGCGGGTGCAAGTCCCTAAACGAGCGGGTTACTAGCATAAGGTGGTTTCCATTTGAGGGTGCAAGCCCCTAAATTGTGATGGTCGCAACATGTGGGTTCTTCCGTGGGAGCAAGCCCTTAAAATGTGATGGTCGCAAAAGGTGGGTTCTTCCGTGGGTGCAAGTCCCTGAAAGAACATGTTACTATTATAGGTGTGTTCTTCCGTGGATGCAAGTCCCTAAAAGAACAGGTTATTGTTATTGGTGTGTTCTTTCGTGGGTAAAAGTCCTTAATAGAATGGGTCATATGGTCGTGAGTTGGATTGAACACTTGATTAGGCTAGGCCTAGTCATACCTGCATTGCATTGCACTTCATCTCATTTCATAACTGCATCATATACTTGCATTGCTTTGCACGTAATGATTGACTGATTGAAATGCATCATCATTGGTAACTTGTGTGAATTGATTGTGACTTTGATTAGTTAGTGTTGGTCGTAGCAAGATGAGACCTAGTGGATATTGATACTGGTTCTGGGTGTACTTCCACCGTGGGTGAAAGTCCCTAAAGGAATGATTGATCATAGTAAGGTAGAACCTTGTGGATATTGGTACTAATTATGGGTGTGCTTCCACGTGGGTGAAAGTCACTAAAGGGATGTTGGCCGTAGCATGGTGGGGCCATGTGGTGCTTGTTTGTAAACATAGTGAGACTATGTGTACGATATATGATATTTTTATGTGGTTACTTGGCCATAGCATGGTGGGACCATGTGGTGTTTATTTGTAAACATAGTGAGACTATATGTACGATATATGATCTTGTTATGTGGTTACTCGGCTGTAGCATGTTGGGACCATGTGGTGTTCGTTTATGTGTTTGATTGGCAATAGCATGGTGGGACCATGTGGATATTGTTATGAACACAGTGAAACTATGTGGTTAATATGATACTTGTATGCTTGTGTTGCATGGTGGAACCATATGTATGTATGTTTGTTGTGGAACATAGTGTAACTACGTGATTTCTGTAATCTTGGTTGTTGTGTCACCTGGTGGGATCATGTGTAGTCATGTATGTGTGTATGTTTTGAACATGGTGGGTCTATAAGGAATCTGGTTGAACATGATGGAATCATGTGGGTAGCATTAACACTGTGGGACTATGGGAATAGTGAATTGTTGCCTTGTTATAATATTATCTTGTGTGGCTTCAATGTGAATAGTGGTTTCATATGATGTTTGTAATATGCATACTAATATATGAGATATAGTATGAGGATATGTTTAACATACATTTGACTGTATTATTATATGATGGTTGAAATGAATGAATTAACCGTATTGTTATGCATGCTTAAAGTAGATATTTTAGTCTCGTTGGATTTCTCTAATAGACTTCGGCTGACCCTTAACTCTACAGGTAATCAGTTCGTCTAACCTGGATTGTTGGAGAAGAGATTTGATGTTTGAGATACTTTTGCTCTTGAGACTACTTGACTCATTTTAGTTACTTTTATTTTATTTCGTTTGACCCCATGTGGGAAGAAGTTGTAATAGAGATTATGTTTACTTTATTTGTGGGTTCATGCTCAACATACTCTTACTGGAGCTATGGTTTTAATTTTGAGAGACTACTGCTAGCGTTTATTTTGTTGAGACTCTGATTCAACCAGGTAAGGGTTGATTATGTGCCTGGTTATCCATATCCATGTGGTGGATCCGAAGGTTATTCCCTTGGAATCCTCGAGATCCTTATATCTCGAATTTGGGGCGTAACAAAACTAGCGTAATCTGGGGATTTCCAGATCTCGGGATTTTCATCGCTTTAATCCCCAAATTGGTTGTGGTCAATTCTAATGGGCTCAAATTTATGGTTTCCATGGTAGAACATGTTAGAACATAATCCAAACTATTTCTAACATATTAACAACAATCTCGTGCAATCAAATCATCAAAATATACATAAACACTCAAGAACATGAATATAATCACACGAACTCATAAATGAATTATACAGTAAGAATTAACTTACCTGATCCAATCTTATAGATTCAGATATCACCAGATTCTTCTATTCTTATTATCTTCCTTCTTCTTCTTCTTCCTTTGTTCTCTTCCTTTGGTACTGCAACAATGGATGCTAGGGTTTAGTTTCAGATCTGAAACCCTTCTCTCTACTCTCTCAATCACTTGAGATTCATTCCTACGACTCTGCTCTTGAGATGGGAAGGGACGATATATATTTCCTTTCCTTTCTCTCCTTAAATAAATCCAACTCTAACCCCATGTAGCCTTTTAGGTGAAGAATTAGAAAATAAAATATATAATAACAGGTAATTACACTAGGGACCCCAAAATAATGACTTTAATTATAAAATTAACCTTTATACTAATATAACCTGCAATTCATATAGTTAGATGTCAAATAAAATACACTATACTTGATAATAAGTTATTATCAATTAAGGAACCCTTCTAATAGAGGATTTAGGTCACTACATCTTCCTATTTCAATCTCTATCCTCTCTTCTTTCCTCATCCTCATCCTCATCTTTATTGTGGAACCCTTATCCTCTTCTCTTCTTTAAAACCCTAAGAAGAAGGAGAAGAATCCCACAGGTTCTTCCTCTTAGTTTATAATTATTTTTTAATCCTAATCCTAATCCTAATCCTAATCCTATTTCATTTAACCTAATCCGATCTTCTAATAAGAACTAATCTAACCAAATCTTTTAGAGTGTTTTAAAACAAATCCTAGTCTAATCACACTTAATCTAGTCTAATCTAATTTAATCTTCCATTTTTTATTATTTGAAGTCAACAAGTCATGAATTTAACCTAAAATGGTATCGGGGTAAAACAGTCATTTTCTCCTACAATCTCAAAACTAGGCGCGATAAAATACCTGTTAGAGCACATTTTCAGCCTGGAATTCATTTCTAACGTCAACCATAGATTTTGGGAGATGATGAAGCGCATGGGGACCACTGAGGGTATTTTTATAATTTCATAGAATTTTTAGGATTGCAATGAGAATTTTGGTTCAAATGGATTTGGGATTGAGGGTAATGATAAGATTGCCAATGTGCCAAGCTCAAACCTCCGGAAGCTGCAAAGATAAAAAAGTATTTTTTTTTCTTGCAAATTGGTGTGCCTACAGAGGAAACATTTCAACCTGCGTGTTATACTCACAATTTTCCTTGTTTGAGCTTGAAGAGAATCAAAAAAATTCCATACCTCACCAAAGGGGTCACACTCCTATCATTGGGCATCTTCTATGGAGTCTGAGGTGCCTAGCATCAACCCTTTGAGATCCTCGATTCACCTTGCGAAGTGCTTAATGCTTTGGCCCATCTTCTCGAACTGATCTCCCGTATCAACCACGACAAGTTGTCCCCTTACAAGCCGTGCCTCCAATTGCGCTACGACATCACGAGACTGTGATTTCTACTTCCTTTGCTCGGCATGGTTACCCTCGTTCCTTCGGCCTCGTTGTAGTCAACTACCTCAGAAAACATGGTGTGCCTCCCACTCTTAACCTTCGCTCTAACCCTTGTTACAAAACTTGCTCTGAAAACCCTTGTCATGGCCTTGGAGTTTTCCAAGCCAACCGTATGACACTTGTACTCAATTAACCCTTTGTAGCACAATTCAGCCTGTTTGCCACAATGCCTTGAATGCTAGAAGTAAAGGGAACACAAGAAGTAACTTAGGAAAGAGATTTTATTCCTCACTCAAAGAACTTTACAACTTCTGAGGTTCTGGGGATGTTTTACAAATGAGAAGCCACTCCCCTTTTATAAACTTCTTAGTTACAGTGGACAGCTAAGATTGATTTAATCCTACGGTTACAAATTTACCACTAATAGCCCGCTTACTGTTCTAGAAAGTGCTTCCACCTCCTCAAAAGACCTCTCTAGAAAGTTCTTCCACCTCCTTAAAAGGACCTTTTTAGAAAGCCCTCAAAGAACATCTATGTCTAATGTGCCTTATGGTTAATCTAGCAACCTTTAGACCTAGTAAAAGATGAATTTTATGATGCTTCGCGGCAGGGCATGACAATTAGCTACCTTGTAATGAGAACAATTATTACTATATACAAGAATTAAAGAACTACTAAAAAGTGCGAATGTGTAACCAATTGGTGACCTCTATACAAGGCTAAAACTATGGTATTGAAAATTTTTTGGATATCACACTTGAAAAACTAGTGTAAAGATGGGTGCATGTACCAATATTAGACAGTATTATTAGGGTGCAATTGTGTTTGTATGAATCGCCTAATGAATTGCATGTGTAAATCACCTTTGCATGGGTTTAATGGGTCACTCGCCCCGGGCCGACCTGATCCAACCCAGTTACTTGAACACTTGTGAGTCATCTACATGCATCATATATTTTTGTATGACTCACCTTCCATGTGTCAACTAATTGTATAAAGGTGACACATGGCACTTCCCTCTTCATTCCTTCAAAGCAAAGTCTATTTGTAAGCCAAGTCTACTTGAAGACCAAGAAAAGACAAACACTATAAAAGGACAAGTTCATAACAGAAAAAAAACAACAAGAGAAGAGACAAAAAAGACACAGGAGACTCAACAGAAGGAATAGAAGGAAGAGAGAGAAGGTTGCTTGCTTATGCCTAAAAGGCTTCATGTATTAGAAGGAAGCATTCACATCCTTCTATCTCTCTTGAGGCAACATCTATGGACGTAGGCATGTTGTTGAACCATATATAAAAAATTTGTGTTCTCTAATGTCACATCCCAAACTTAAGGAAATTCACATGAGAAGCTCTTATGTTCGAAGTATGATTCTCACCCCAATTTACATCAGGAGTGGTAAGTAATTCATTACCAAATCAATGAAATAATTAAGATGTTTATAAATTAATAACCTAGAAAATAATATCATTATTAAATAATATCCATCCGAAACAATCATAACAGCGGAAATAAAATATAATCTAAGTTTCATGCTTCAAATCAAATCCCTATTAACTAACCTATCTAATAATAAAATACATAAGTCTAATTAAATAACCCTATTACATATTCTACTAAAAATCATCAAACAATAATCTAATAAAAACTTAAGTCTTCATCATCTTTTTGTCCTCCCTCTTGATCACCATTGTCCTGTTGTCCACTATCTATAGGTCTTGAAATATGTTATGTTCGAAAGCGTTAGCTACACTTAGCTCAATAAATAAACGAATATAAACAATATTTAAGATTGAAGTGGGGTCAATGCCACTCTTCAATGATAATCAATAGACAAAAATAGAATAGTTAGTATATACAAATAATGATTTGATAGTGGTAATAATGCAACATGATATGATGTGCAATGCAAAGCGCTAGTTCAATTATTAATGAATGCAATGCATGCTCATGCAATAAATAAATATCACCACATGTGATTCATGCGCAAAAATATGATATGCAAATAATGCATGTTGTTTGGCATTTGATTAGTGTATATTCCACATCCGATTTTAATCATACTACTCAAGATGTCTCACCTAGAACACATCCCTCGATATTTGGTTGGAATAGTGTATTATATGTGCGCATCATAGTTTCTAGGAGCTGCGACCTAGAGGTTACAATCGCTTCAGTTATTTACAATCATAGAGACAAATCCCAAAGAATCACCCAAATTAACATCTGTGAATTATAAATTAGCCGATTAACTAACAGAATTTCACTCAATTAATTGGTATATTGGGATCATCACCTAGAACATATCCCTCATCATTAATAGATTGGTCTATTGGGATGATCAGTCCCTCAACACGTATAATAATAAAAATATTAATAGTCCTCCCAAGACTTCCTCACCAATATCATGATGTCCAGATCACAATAACTCTCGATTAAATCATAATCCTCAACCATGTGAAGATATGATGGTACGGTCAAGCATATGACCCATACATGGTCAATAATGCAATCAGGCATATGTTGTGCATGTGTAGTGTTTGTGCACACTAATTAAGCATACAACAAGTGTACAATGGTGAAATAAGTCAATATAAGTGTTTGGATCATGTTATATACTTCATGGCATTCAAACTAAATAAAATCATGTTATAAGATCATCAATCATACCATAAGTTCAATAAAATTCAATTAAAAATCAAATCGTAGCATTAAAACCATCAAAAACATTATAAGTTAACTACCCGGGCCAAATCAGGGCTCACCGGTGGGCTAACCGGCACACTAGTTGCCAACTGGTAGCCTAAACAGTACCTCGAGGGATTTCTAGCAGCCTAACCGGCACACCGGTAGTCTACCGGATCGTGAATTCTGGGCTTTTCAGGTTTGATATACAGTCGGTATTGTGGTCATAACTTTGTGTATACTTATCGAAATTACCTCAAACTTGTTTTTTTGTGTTCCTAACGAAAAGGGGTATCTTAGAAAAATATAAAATAAATTATATAAAATATTTACATAAGTCTGTTAATCGATAGTTCAGATCTGCATAAGTTTCCAGTTTAGGTAGAAAAGTATAGAAGATATAGGTTTTAACTCATTAAATATGACCTAGACACCTAATTCACTTCGAAAATAGATTTTAATCTGATTACTTACCTCACATATTTAATGGTGATGTTCTTCTTCTTCTTCAAGCTTCAAGTTCTGCAATTCTTCTTCTCCAAGCTTCTAAAGCTTCAGCAATATTCTTCTCTCTCTCTCTCTCTCTCTTTTGGAATATGATCCACACATCCACCCCTTGGTTTATGTAGAATTCCTACAACTTCCTACTTAGTCTAGGAGTTGTTAACTAAGTTGGATTATGTTTTAGTTTACAGCCCTTAGATTTAGATTAGATTAATTATAGCCCTTAGATTAAAGTGTCCTAGTTCTAGGTGAACTAATGATTGATTTTATCCTATCTTAATCCTAATTATATTTAAAGTCTCTTCCTTTTAATCCTAACCATTAGATTTATCTAAGTGTTCCTATGAAATCCTACTCATTGATTCTTGTATCCTAGTCTTAATTGCACTATCTTATCTAACCTTTATCCTTATTAGTTTAGGATTGCTTTTAATTATCTAATTAATCCTAACCATTTAAAGTAGATTAGATATTCCTACAAAATCTCAGCCCTTGATTATTATTCTAGTATTAGTTCAACTAATCTCTATTTAACTTGAATTCTAATTAAATTATAACTCTTGTTAATCCTAGTTATAATAGATTAGTTTAATTATAGCCTTTAGATCTAGGTTCCTAGTTGTAGTTAAATTAGTATTTTATCTAATTAAATCTCAGCCATTAATTTAGATTAAAAGTTCCTATAAGATCCTAGCCACATTATATCTTATAGAGTTATGATTGTCTGTGAAGCACTTTAGTTTCCTATAGTGCAGCCCACCAATCATAAACAGTCAAAGTCAAATCTGTAACTAACTTACTAAAATTTTAAATTAACCCCTATATGTTAATTAATTACAAACTAGCCCAATATTTTGGTTGGGTTATTACATCTAATTGCTTCTACCTCATTCCTTTTACAAATATTTGTCGATGATTGCTGTAGCGCTGTCCGAGCGGTCACGCAACTATTTAGGTGGATGGTTGGGACTCCCATGTACCCAAACAAGACCATATCCAATTTCGGCCAGCTCAAAAACAATTGTTACACGACACATCAAATATCAACTTCGTCACGTGCTTACGCTATTTACGCCTCTTTACGCAACTCAATTTCGATTAGCAGCTTAAAGCATGTCAAGTAGCACAATTTTCTCATCACAATTTTGATGACTCCGCTGGGGACGCCTTTTCTACAATTTCGACACACACGGGTAATATCACGGTTCTTACAAAAGGTATGACCAATTACATGGTTCTTTCATTATTAGCTTTGATATTCTTAGATATTCTACACAAAGTCTATTTTTAATGTATGTATGGCCCTTCTGGAAGGTTTTCCTATATATCTGACCCTTCGAAGCCTCATTCTTGTGAAGAAATTGTCATTCACAATTTTGTCTTTAAAGGAATTGGCATTCCGGGCCTTTCTTGTGAAACACTTGTCCTTCGAAGCATTTTATGTGAAATAATTAGCATTTGGGGCCTTTTCTGTAATAAAAAATTATTCATTTGAGAATTTTTATGTAAAATACTTGTCAGATGGAGCTCTTCTGTAACATATTTAGCATACGGGGCATTTTATGTAAAAACATAAACTTCGGAAACCCCTTCGTTGAAATGAATGCTAAGTTTGCACCTTCGAAGGTTTGGCCCTTCTTGTAGGCCCTGCTTGGTGTGGACAGCCCCCAGATGGGCTTCCTCCACACGGATGCCTTCACACAGGCCTTGCTCCATGTGGGCAGCCCAGATGGACTTCCTTTGCGCGGATGGCCTTCTCACAGGTCTTGCTTCGGGCGGACAGCCCTAGAATGGGCTTCCTCCACATGGATGGCCTTCTCATAGGCCCTACTGTCATGAACCAACCCAAAAATTTAGAATTTTTGGATTATGTTGCGACATTCACCCCATATCGCTATGGATGTGGATCAACAAACATAAGCGGAAGATTAAATGGTTCTAGTAAGATATAAGTAACTATTAGAGATATGCTATGCTAGCAAGTCTAAATGAAGTAAAGTCTAATTCTAAACTATACCATGTGTCTATCAGAGTATGCTACCCAAACCGAGTCTTCTTGTGTCGCAACTAGCTCAGGAACCTGAAATATTAAACAACAACCATAAGCTAGAAGCCCAGATGAGTAAACCTTCGATGAAGGGAATTCACTCATGTTCCAGTATTTGAAAAAAGTACAGACATGTACAATTGTGCAATAAGCATAATATGTGCAAGTAGTGTACAGTTGTGACATACAATAACAATAGGCTCTCTCCCATCCTCATAGAGTGTTACTAATTTGTATGTGGTCCTACAACTACATGCATAGATTTTAAGTATGAGAATTAGGCCAAATAATTCATACAAGTGGCTCTGACAATAATATCAATCACAGAATATGCAATGCAAGATAAATGTTACGCTATCTAAGATGTGAAATATCGTATGATTCCACGTGATCCCGATCTCTATCCGAGGTGTCCCAGCAACCTTAATGCACCCCAGGATGTCCCAGCAACCTGAATGCATCCCCCGTATGAATGGACTAAGGGATAGAACCATTCTATGGATATCGCGCAGTTTTAAGGGTTTACAACCTAGGAGGCACAATCCTCCCACTTATTTTTTATCACGGGCCATTCAGCCAAGACTTGCAGCCACCTGCGGTATCCATTAGGGTTTCATACATCTTCACAACCCAATAGAGGGCATATATATGGCCTCGCTGTCTCCCAAGCTTACACCAACGTGCGGATCCTTAGGATAGCATACCATCTTCCAAGCTTACACCAACGTGCGGATCCTTGGGAAATTGTCTCACCTCAAGACTGAAGATGTTCCCTATGTGGTTTCACTTACTCAGTTTGGTCCGACCAGTGTCTTCTCGTAGGTCAAAATAGTTATCAAGTCAATATCCCAGATGTCAGTCTAAACCCTTTGTGTCATGAGGGGTATAAGGCCAGGCTATCACAGTCGGAAAGTTCATATGCACATTCAATTCACATCTTTCAATTAAATGCAACATTCAAGATTTCACAGGCATATATTCACACAATCAATCAGATGGGCACAGTCCCATATCTAACTTACTAAGAACATTGGATACAGATTCTAACTCACTAATCACTATAGAACATATATATACTACCTAATAGGAAATATATAGCCTAACTTACTCATAGTATATAAGAACACATAACAATTCATATCCTAGGCTACAAGTCTTTCTAAGTACTACTAACAGGAAACTAATGAAATATAAATCTACTATTAACATTTGAGGTAAGTTGAGCACACTGGCACCAATTACTCATCCACATTATTCATTTGTCAATCATTCACATGAGAGGCAACTGAGTGCCTAGATCAATCCCATTTCTATGATACAGTACCCAAGGGCAACTCAATATGCCTAAATTCACACTTTAATAAGTAAATGAAACATTTCATCATTCAATTAAATCTCCACATGTGTATCATGATGGTGCTAAACCAATAGGAGGTTCGGGGGTCATGCTTACCCATTTTTCCCAAAACTCATATTACTTAGCCCAACTAGTCTGACTAAATTTTCGGGTTGAGGGGTCGTATTTTACACCAGAGGTCTATCTGACCCAGAAATAGGCTAGACAAGTGTAACTAGTCAAGATACACGCGCTCCCGTTGGAATCACTCCAATTGGACCTGTGGAGTGGCTCGGCGAGGTTGTCGGCGACATCTCGGTGCCCTAAATAGGTGAAAGTGTGTCAAATGATTTGACACCTTGGGGTTTGGTCCATATGAGTCTCGATAGACGAGAAGTCAAGTTGGTTTGATCATTTTATTTTTTGGCGACCTCGTCGGTGCACCTAAGGGAGGCTTCGGCGACCTTCTTTGGTGCGCCTAAGTTTCTTCGGCGACAATTCCAGAGAGCCCATTTTGGCTCTGAGATTCGGCGACCTCGTCGGTGCGCCGAAGCTGGGGAAAAGTATGCTGAGGTTGAAATTTAACTGGGAGTTAGGTTTTACTCCCAGGATGGTTCGATTATAGTTCAATATTATTTACAGTGGGTCTTAGGTAGGGATTTAGGGTTTTTCCCCTTTTTTTCCTCTACATTTAGGGTTAGGTTTTACATCATGCATGTCAAAATCGTTGGTCTGATGTTCAGGGTACCACATACAACAACATAAATGGTTAAAACCCTTAAGAGAAGGAAGATATGAAGCAAATGACACTTCTCCTAGGTCCAAACACTAAAACACAACAGAAATACTCGATCAAAGGAGGTTACTCAACTCTGGGTGTAGTCGCGAGAGTCGGATTTGAGTTGCGGCGCATCCCGGAACTTGGACGATCATTCTTGAGCTCCAAATCTCCTTCATGGCTTCAAAATTTCAAGAGAGGGAAGAGATAATGAAAAATATGTGTTTTATGAGCCAAAGGCTCTATTTATAGGTAATCTGTGAATAGTGTTACCACTTAAGGGCAAAACGGGGTTTTTGGCTCTACATTTCTCGACTGGTCGTATTTGCGGGTTCTGTTAGAGGGCTTTTGTTATTAAGGTTGAGTTGGAACTCGGAAGTCTACAAGTGAGATTAATTACTTTAATTAATTAATTACATCTTAGTAAATCTCTAAATTATCAATTGATCTTTCAGATTTACTATCTAATTTTTTTTTATTTTCTTAGTTAGCCTAACTTTCTGAAGTCAGGGTTTTAGTGGGCACAACCTAAGCTGTTAGTGGGCTTAGTTTAATTATTCTGGAATTTGCTCTATCATTACTCTTAATTAGTCGAGTTTAAGTTTTCAGGTCATTACACTTGGCTTAAATATCCCTTAGGTGTGAATCATCAAAATAAATATCCCTTAGGTGTGGGTAGTATGGTTCCAAAATCAATGGTTTTTTTTTTGAGGAGGTATATACCCGAATGTTCCTACAAGGACTATAACGCTTGAAAATTCACTATTTTTCAACCGGAATTGGGTTTCGTGTAGTCCAGGGGCATCAACTTCAATAGTATCCTCTTGTAATGTTTTTGATTGAACAATTGAAGTTGGTGTTAGCTTGGTGGTCTTATATTTTGTTTTTTTTCCTTTTGATATACTCCTTTTTTTGTTGCTTTATTGATGGCTTACCTACCTTTCTATTTTACATTCTCTATTGTTCTTTAATATTGCTTTATTGATGGCTTTCCTACCATTCTATTGTAAGGGAAGGTAGACATTGAACACAAACATTCATCTTTTCCTAAAAATGCAATATCTTTCGAGGTCATTGAACCAAATAAGATCGACAAAGGTAATTAAAATATTGTAACATTGCATTAAAGCATATAATCATACCTGTTTATTATTATTGTCCAAAGATAAATGCCATAGCTTTAGAGGTGATATACTGACATAATGGTATTCTTCATTCCATAATGTGGATATAGATAGTATCAACCTTGGCCCACTCTTCAATGATGTCGATCCCGTGAGTACTCAGGGAAAATTTAGTTTTAATGGGCCCTTTTGTAAGTATATAAAATTCAGTTTTGCTTTTTTAAACATCATAAAAATGATTTTACTTTTTGAAAAGTAGTGGTCATGCACTGTAGCGCAAGCACTTGTTCCAAACTACCATGTTCCATTGTCTGAGGATTCATCGTTAAGCTATTACTTTGAAGCTTGTCTTGAGTTAATTAAGATCAGTGATACCATGTTATGGTGCTCATTGACGTTGGTGATATGGGGTTTGATGTGATATGATATTCACTGATTTATTCTATGTTGCTATTAATTTGACTTGCAGTTCTTGGTAGTAAATGCAAAGAGAATGATTCAGATTCAAATCAATTGGAAAGGGAATTCTCTCTTTTCACCCCCAGAAGCAAGATTAAGGTGAGAACCATTACACATGATTACTCTATGCACACTGTTGTTGATTGGGGAGTCATGTAATGCAGACACCCCCAAAAGAAAGAATGAGGTGAGCGTCATTACACCTTTCCCACTATATATACTCATTGTTGTTGATTGGCAAGTCATATGATGATGATGCGGTTCTAGTGAGGCTGGTCTTAGGATCTGGCCAAATGCCGCGATGCTTGTGGATGCTTTTCTTCTCCATGCTCACCCTCCCCACTCTACTGTTACATTGTCTAAGGAGTTATTAGGGTGTTGTGTTAAATTTTTTGGGACTCATTTGTTTGCTTGTATTCATTGTAAATACTCTTTGTCCCTCATTACTAGAAGCATTTAACTTTTGGTGATTTCTATCTTTGTACTTTTGGTGTCATTTTCTAATCGTGCACAAATGAAATCTCAAGTACTTCAAATGTTTTGAATGCTTCTAGTTTTTGGCCATTGTAGTGTATTATATTGAAAGAAGATTAGTACAATACTTATATAGAGTGGTGCATGCTTGCCTAGTAGGTGGTGCATCCCTGCCCACCGAGTGGTCCACCCCTTGACCACCAAGTTTGTAGGGGCAGGTCCACTGGGTGATGCATCCTTTTCTCTCTGGGTGGTGCAACCTTGCACCACCAAGGGAACAAGGGCATTCCCACTGGATGGTGCATCCCTTCCCAATAGGTGGTGCATCCCTGTCCACTTAGTGGTGCATCCATATCCACTTAGTGGTGCATCCCTGTCCATTTCGTGGTACATCCCTTTCCACTGGGCGGTGCATCGTAGTGGAAAAGGCTGCACCATCTAGTGAAAAGGCACGCACCACTAAGTGGAAATGGACGCACCATCTAGTGGAAAGGAACGCACCACTAAGTGGAAAGGGACGCACCATCTAGTGGAAAAGGACGCACCACTGAGTGGAAAGGGATGCACCATCCAATGGAAAGGAAGCACCACTAAGTGGAAAGGGATGCACCATCCAGTGGAAAAGGGACGTACCACTATACGCATCATCCAATGGAAATGGATGCACCATCCAGTGGAAATGGACGCACCACTAAATGAAAATTGACGCACCACTAAGTGGATAGGGATGCACTACCCAGTGGAAAGGTATGCACCATTAAGTGGACAGGGATGCACCATTAAGTGGGCAGGGATGCATCACTAAGTAGAAAGAGACGCACGACTAAGTGGACAGGGATGCACCATCCAGTGGAAAGGGACGCACCACTAAGTGAAAAATGGACACACCATCTAGTGGAAAGTGATGCACCATTAAGTGGAAAGGGACACACCACTAAGTGGACAGGGATGCACCATCCAGTGGAAAGGGATGCACCACCCAGTGGAAAGGTATGTACCATTAAGTGGGCAGGGATGCACCACTGAGTGGATAGGGATGCACTATCCAGTGGAAAGAGATGCACCAATCAGTGTAAATGTGTTAAATATACTTGTAACTGTGCTAAAAATAATTGTGAATGTCCTAAATAGGCTTGTAAATGTTCACAAAATAGTTATAAATTACTTACCATTCCATTTCTGTATGTATTATCACATCAATTAATTAATGAATAAGGTTGTAATTGTGCTGAAAAGACTTGTAAATGTGTTAAATATACTTGTAATTGTGCTGAAAATACTTGTGAATGTCCTAAACAGGCTTGTAAATCTACACAAAATACCTATAAAGGACTTATCATTCCATTTCTGTAGGTATTATCACGTCAATTAGTTGATGAATAGGATTGTAATTGTGCTGAATGACCTGTAAATGTATTAAATATACTTGTAACTGTGCTGAAAAGAATTTCTAAACCGGTTTGTAAATGTTCACAAAATACCTATAAAGAACTTATCATTCCATTTATGTAGGTATTATCACATCAATTGGTTAATGAATAGAGTTGTAACTGTGCTGAAAAGACCTGTAAATGTGTTAAATATACTTGTAACTGTTCCGAAAATACTTGTCAATGTCATAAACAGACTTGTAAATGTTCACAAAATACCTACAAAGGACTTATCATTCCATTTATGTAGATATTATCACATCAAAATACCTAAAGTACTTATGAATGTGTTGATGTCGAAATTACCAAAGCCACCTTAACTTGCAGGTATGTAGATTACAGTCAGGCTACATGACAAATGTTTTTTCGAAGATCACACCCAACCAACATATTTATTGAGTTTGGTTTCTGTGTAAGTACTGTACTAATCTTCTTTCGATATATTACAATACAATGCCAAAAAACTAGATGGATTCAAAACATTTGAAGTACTCAAGATTTCATTTGAGCATGATTAGAGAAGGACACCAAAAGTACAAAAACAGAAATCACCAACTATTTTTTTTATTATTTCAAAGTTAAATGCTTTTAGTAATGAGGAACATAGGGTATTTACAATGACTACAAGCAAACAAATGAGTCCCGAAAAATTTAACACAACACCCTGATAATTCCTTAGACAATGTAGCAATAGAGTGGGGAGAAATGAGCACGAATAAGAACAACATCCACAAGGATCGCAGCATTTGGCCAGATCCTAAGAGCAGCATCACCAGAACCGCATCTGCATCACATGACTCGCCAATCAACAACAGTGAGCATGTAGTGGGAAGAGGTGTAATGACACTCACCTCAATCTTGCTTCTGGGGGTGAAAAGGGAGAATTCCCTTTCCAATTCAGCTGAATCGTTCCCTTTGCAAAGTTTACCAAGATATGCAAGTCAAATTATCAGCAACATATAATAAATCAGTGATATGAGCACCATAAATGATAGAACTTATCTTAATTAACTCAAGACAAGCTTAAAAGTAATAGGTCAAAACAAACCACCATTAAGAGTTAGGCTTAGAAGCCTTCTTTAATATTTCCGCTCTAAGTTAGAGGGCTGTAATACCAACTGAGCTATCAACGTATCACATAACAGTTGAATGTTACACTATAACATTAAAGGAAAACATATATCTTGAGTACAAATTGCTAGCTTATATTGTGAATAACAATAAGGATTTAAAAAAGATAATACTAACCTGTGCAAAATGTTGTGTCGAACAAGTTCCATCCCAGTACTCTATAAACTTGATCATGAAAACACCACAATCAAGGCTACATTGACATGTTAAAACTATTAATACATACCTCAACGGTTCTTACATCTACAAAAATATTGATACGTACTGGTTTTCTTGATGTGGGATATCAACATTGGACACATCCCATGAAGAAATGGCAAGCGATTGATCAAGGTTCACGTCTTGTAAGATACAATCGAAACAACAAACCTACATGGTTGTTTGAGGAGAATAAAGATTATAAGTCATAACTGTGAACACAAAAATAAGTAGACAAATAGTAAAAAAAACAAAAAACAAAAACTGGACAAACCA
>JAUPMG010196199.1:0-10094 GCA_031762675.1 Pachysandra terminalis
GTAGAGTTATACTACTATTAGGATACTAATTTACATATAGATATTGTTATTTTAATATTATATATTATTTAAAATTGGTTAGAAACAATATTATATATGTTGTTTTCCAAAAACAGGGGTCCGTAAGTTACATGTTTTTTTGTTTCTAAAATTTTTTTTAATTCTCTGTGTTTATCTATTACATAAAATAGGATAATAATCTTCTTTATAGTTAAGTTGTAGAGTTCGATTAGTATTAGGATACTACTTTTAAGTAATTATTCTTGTTTTGCAAAAACAGGGGCCGTAGGTTTCTAAAATCATGTTTTTTTGTTTACAAAAAAGAGTTTAATTCTCATTAGGACACTAATTAATACACATAGGTTGTTATTTTGTGTTTATCTATAACTTTTAATAGGAGAACAAGAAGAAAATGACGCAAAAATTGAAATTGGAAGTAAATCTGTTAAATAAAAGGAAGCAGATTTTGAATCGTTAAATCGCAACAGAGCCGTCAGCAGAGATGGTGGAGGGTGGTGGATTATGAGACCATGGCAGTTGCCTTGGTTGATCTAATTGTTGCATGTGGACCCTTGTTGGCCTGTTTTGGTTCTTCTGTGCACTTGGCTATGCTTCTGTATCCTTCTTCTTCTGTATTGGTTCCATTTGGGGTCATGCGCGCCTAAACTACTTTTTTTTTCTTTTCTGTTTTTCTACACTTTTTTGTAGTATGCATTCTTTTCATTAATATATTGCTTGTTATTTATCAAAAAAAATATTAGATAGTTCTAATAGGATTTCGACAAGGTTTGCAATGTCGATGTTGCAAGACATGTCGCAGACTGGTAAGACCTGCGAATCTGCGACATGTCTTGCGACATCCGGGGAAAAAAATAAACATTTATTTATGTTTTCATCATTTTATAGGTTTTTGAAAAAAAAATATAGTTTTCCCCCATGTCGCAGGGAAATGGGAAATCTGTGACTTCCCAAGGATTTTGTGTCGACACATTCAAAATCGTCGACATGTCGGTGACATTGAAAATCTTGGATTCCGAAAGGATAATTTAATATATAACATTAAGAGACCATTATCTGCTATATTTAGTAATTAACTAACAACATTATAATTTTTTAGAATGTATAGTATTATTCGATTAGATAAATACAGAAATTAAGAATCAAATTAATAAAAAAATTCAGAAAATCAAGAATCAAGAATTTAACTCTCAACTAATAAGGGAATTCAAGAATTTAATTATAAAAATTAATATTTAATTAATTATAATAATTGTATTCCATATTTTTAATTTTAAGATAGTTTTTACAAGATAAATTTAAAATAAAAGATAAGTTCAAGATTCTAATTAGTTAATAATTTTTTTATATAACTAACATTTTTTTTTGATAACTTGGGTGTCCGGGCCTTAGGCCCGACTAATCCCAAGTAGGAGGCTTGCGCAGCAACCCACCGCCACGACCTCCCACTTAAATCTGAACCTGCTCAGCTGGGGAATCGAACTTGAGACCGTGCGCCTAACCCACACAATCCCCTATTCGCCCAGATAGTTTTTATATAACTAACATTATAATAATTTTATTAAAAATTAGATATCGAACTTGCCACACCCTAGGCTGTCATTTGTTAATATATTTTTTTTATATATTAAGATTATTTATAAATAAAAGTGTTAATATGTTTATTAATATTTCAAATTATGAAGTTATTTTACTTTAAAATTTATAATTTTCTTTATACATTTAAAAGGGCTAATAAAAAAATTTAAAACAAAAGATGAGATAATATAACAAATTTTATTGAATTATATATTTTTAAATATAAAAGTTACTAAGATGATAATATACAAATTATTATATAATTTTTAAAATTTATATTTTCTTATATCTTTACTTTAATTGTAATATGTATTATTAGATAAACCTACACGTGCAACACACGTATGTGCAAAAGGTGTAGTACATGAGTAGATGTCTAAGGAGGACACCACACTAAGACAAAAACAGCTATGGGACACCACAATGCTAACGACCATTAAACATAAATATATAAAATCCATGCCCCACCATACGGCTATAATGCTAGTACTCAACCCATGTCTTTGATCATCTCCTCTAACATTTGACCTGAAAAAAGATCCATCCTGCGCACTCTTGCTCTCGCCAAAATGTCTGCTAGTCCATGTGCATCTCTAGGCAACTGTGTGAATGAGGCTTACATACTATTGCCTAAAAATAGTGCCAATTGGACCAAATGTATGAATCTCCATGGGCCTCAACTTGTATCTGTAATCCACGAGATCACTTATGATGGCATAAATCCATTTATTTCCTTTTATAGAAACAATTTCATTTTTTTTAAAAGAAGAGGAAGAATGAAAATAAAAGATGTAGAAATAAATGAGTTGAGATATTTAGAACGCTATAAATAGAAAATACTATGTGGGAGCAAATCGTAGGAATATGATGTAACATTTTTAAGGATAAATTAATGGCTAATTTATTTTTGTCTTTGGTTGATAATTTTAATAAATTAGTTAGAGAAGTTTTAGGGGTAAGATGCAGACTATCAGGACAATTAGTGTTTAGTAAACTATTTTCATTAGTAAAATTAGAAAAAAGTTTGGGATGAGAATAACGAGAAGGGATAAATAAAAGAGAGAAATTCTAAAGGCAATGACCTATATGGGTTTATATTTGCAGAGAGAAAAATAGTATAGCTTTATAAAGAAGAAATCAGTGGTTAATTATTTGTTTCTTAATTACACTTTTATTACATTGTTTAGAGAGGTTTTAGGCATTGGTTGCATTCTTTGAGAAAAATCAATGAATTTATAATATATTATTTACAAATGAGTGCGTGTAATTAAAGTTGTCATTTTTCATAGAAAGAATATGGAAACAATATTATGATATAGACAAAATCAGAATAGACTAGCATGAAAAGAAGTATTTTGGTTTTGTCCATGTCATGATATTGCTTTCATCCCCTTTTTGTGATGAATGGCAACACTTTATTGCATGATTTATTTCTAAATAATAATATATCATATATTTATTGATTTTCTTCGTAGAGTGCATCAACCCTAGAATCTCTTTAAATGACTAAAAGTAATTTATTAACCACTAATTTGTTCTTCATTAAGCTGCACTACTTTTTCCTTTGTATCCAAAGGAATCATTGTCTATAGTACTCTCTCTTTCTCTCTCTGATTTATCCTTTATCTCTATTCTCTTCCCAACCTTTTTCTATTTTACTTAAAAAATAATTTAATAATAACTGATTTTCCTGATAGATGCATCCTTTCCCTAAAAACTTTTTTAATTGATTATTAAAATTGCTAACACAAGTCAAAAATAAAGTAACAATTAATTTATTCTTAAAAAAAAGGCTACATTCGTGTTCCTTAGAATTTGTTCCTACATAGTACCATGTACTCTTTGCTTATAGTATTCTTAGGTCCTGTTTGGCGTAGCTTCCTGCGGGCCAGGAAGCCCTTCCTAAACTCGAAAGGGCAAAGTCACCTAATGTTTGGGTATTTGCCGAAATTTTTGAAAGCGGCTTTTAATGGAAGTGCTTCTCCGGGAAGCCCATTTTGGTGAAGCAGGAGTGGGACTGCTTTCAAAAACTGCGTTTGCGGAAAGCAGTTAGCAGTGATTTAAATTTAAATGAAACTTCTAAAATGACAAAATTACTCTTTCATTTATATTATACATTCTTTAGAAAGACAAAAATATCAATCTAACCTAAAATTATGTACAAGAATACAATTTTTAGCCAACGACTTTGATTGAAAGCCCTTTTCACAAAGCATTTCAAATTAAAGCCCTTCTATTTGTAGGAAGCTACGCCAAATGTGGCCTTAATATCTCACCTCATCTATTTCCACACATTTATTCTCATCCATCATTTTTTTTCTTCTTTTTCATTTTTGAAGAAAAAATTTTTAGGAAAGAAAATTGGCGAACCACCAACAAATAGTTTGGGTTAGGGGTCATGTGTTCATCCCATTGGGCTGATTAGGATTAATGACAATCCACCAACAAATAGTTTGGGTTTGGATTCAATTCGATTATCTCCAATCATACATAATAATACTATATGGAGTAAAGATATAATACAATTTATGTATAGGATGTATAGTAATTGTTTAATACCAAATATAGCATGTAAAATAATATAAGTTTTTTACTATTTTAAATAGAACTTTAAAACAAAAAAGGAGTTAAGCGGGTTAAATGGGCGGGTTAGTGTTTAGATTATTTTAAATGTGTTGGGTTAGGGTTAGCCATCTCCAACCCATTTAATAAATGGGCAGGTTCGCCTGGGGTTAAAATTCATTAATGTAGGTGCTTAACCCAACCCATTGCCACCCTTAGTATTTGAGAACTATGGGTGGAAACATATTGGTTCATGAGATTTACTGTGTGTGGAATCTATTGGACACTTAGACTTGCATTAGGAATGTATTTTTTGTTATGCGATAGAGTTCATTCAAGTTGTACACTACATCTGTTTTAATACATTGCAAAGTGACTTTTGATGCATGTAAGACTTATGAGGGAAAGGAGATATAGATGAGTTAGCAAAACTTACCAAAATATAACTTCAAATAAATTGGTTTTTTTTTTTTTTTTTAAATTGTGTTATATATAAAGTTTTGAAATTATTAAATGTTGATGATCAACTAAACTCTAGAGTTTTTTGAAATTGAGTTTTTCTTAAAAGTATTAACTTATATAAAATTTTAAAATTAAGCCATGTGGATAATAATCTAAACTCTAGAGTTTATTCTAAATAATGGATTAATAATAAATCTCCTCATTTTTAAGGATTAGTGTTCTAGGTATGAAGATTTTCAAAAATGAATATATTTCAATCCATTTATTAAAATTCTAAAAAAACCAACTATATCTCTCTTCAACAGTTACTTACCTTTAAGAAAATCTCATCTTGCTACATCTCCAAATAGTCTCCAGACTATCTATTCTGATGAATGGATGCTCATCCGATAACTTCAATACAATACTCCATCTCTCTTTCTCGCACGTTCTCACTCTCTCTTTCTTGAGCAATGTGAAATCCTTAAATTTTTTGAGTACAACTCCGTGACACTCTTTTTTCCCTCCATTGCTCAATTGACTTCCTGGTTATCAACTATTACTATTCTCCCCTATCAGTTCCATAAAAATGCTTTAGAATGCATGAAATGCTTTCAAAATCTTTCATCTTCTCATGGTGGCAAATCTATTGCTTCACAGATTTTAGGTTTATAGTGGAGCAATAAAATAGGTTTCAATGATCTTCTTTTATTTATTTTCCTATTGAATTCGGTATCTTTTACACCTAATTCATAATTTAAATTAATAAATTAAATATTAATTGATTTTCTTCTTGGGACACATCCAATCTCTTAATTCTCTCCAAAATTATTTTAATTAATTTCTCTTTCTAATATTATTCTCTCACTTCCTCTTCAAAGAAGTTGTTGATAAAGAAAAAGAATACTCATTCCACCACTATTTCTTAACAATTGTTTTTCTTCCAAACCCGTGGTCTTTACATCTTTCTGATTCAGTTATTTTTCCCTTTCTATATTTATTTTTTATTGTCTTATAAATTCAATAGAATCCAACATGCCATCTTTCATTTACATTGGCATCCATTCATTGATATAAATGGAGTATCAACCATACAAGGGTTTCAAGTGCTAGTATTTGGAAAGCCATCTTTTCCTTGGCTCTGTTGTTTCCCCATTTTGTTTGCTTTAGGGTGGGATCAGGCAACCACATTTGTTTTCGATCAGATTTATGGCGGGGTAACTCAACCTTAGCTTCTTTGTTTCCTCACCTATTCAAACTGGTGATGTCTCATGACTGTTGTTTGAGATATTCTCTCTTGATCTCAATCCGGGTTATCTTGGAATCTTCAATTTCATAGGGATCCTAGACCTTCTGATTTGGATGAGTTAGCAGCTCTTTTCTTCCTTCTTAAGGATCTTTTTGTGGATGAGGGTTGTCTTGATTTAGGAATCTGTCTCTTGATCCTTGTGGCCGTTTCTCCACTAGGTCTTTCTTTGGAAACCTGAAGTTCTCTTAGAATAAAAGCCTTTGTGTGGACGACACTACTGTACAAAATCAATACATGTGAACTTAAAAGGAGAAGGAAACACCTTGCTTTATCTCCTCAAGTCTGCATTCTTTGCCTTTCACAGGGGGAGTCAGCTGGCCATTTTTTTTTGTGCATTGTCCTTTTTGCTATCTTGGATTGGTCAGAGTTGTTGATATGGACTGCTTTAGAGTGGGTAATGCTGGCGAGTGTTTTGGACTTACTTTCCCAGTGGAGATTTCCCTCTCTTGAGGAACGACGCATGCTTCGTGGTTATTTGGTGCATCTGGAAAGAACGCAGTGGCTGGATTTTTTTGGTTACACGATGCAAGAGTCGGTCTTTGGGGATGTGGTTATCGCATTGGTGGGCTCAGGGTTATTACTAACCAGACTTTAGGGATATGTTGACTTGTGAAATTTTTAGGAGTCGGGATGTGGTGATTTGGACTTCTGTACCTATTAAGATTCAGATTCAGGCTTGAACCCCTCCTCAGTTGGGATTTATCAAGCTTAATTTTGATGATTCTTGGGCAACCTAAGCCCTATAGGGATTGAAGTCAGGGTTCACCATAGGGACATTGTTCTTGCTCTTTCAGGTCCCATTGGTCATGGGAGTGCAATGAGGACTGAGCTTCTTAATTTACTTACAGGATTGAGAGAGGCTTTATCATGCGGGCTTGTTTCACTTATTGTAGAGAGAGAGAGAAAGAGAGGGGGGGGTGTTCATATTATGTCATGGTTTTTGGGTGATCATCTTTGCTCTTGGTCATTAAATTACTTTGTTGGTGTGGCTAGATCTTTAGTACATGCGATGAGGTCTCATTCTCCCATATGTTGAGATCGGCCAACGAGGTGTCTGACTTTTTAGCGAGGAGAGGAGCAGTGAGTGAGTCTATGTTTGTGGGCATTCTATTTGATGAGATAACAAGTGAGATGCAAGTCTAGGGGGAGGGGGTTAGATATGGATTGGATCATTTTTTTGTGTGTGTAATCCTTTCTTTTCCTGTTCTCCTTTGGTAGGGGACTGATATCTTAATCAGTAAGCTACCCTCTTTTGTACATTCTGTTAATATAAATCTTCGATATTCATTGAAAAAATAAAACTAAAAAAAAAGCATGCCATCTTTTATTTACCAAAAGGAAAAAGAAAAAGTACACCATGTTTCATCAATTTCATTAGTGAAGCAAGAGTCTATCTTTATCTATTATGCGTTTTTGTCTTGAGAATTTGTGTATATTTGAACAATTAAGTCTTCTTTTTTTGTTGACCATTCTGATTAGACCATCATAATTTGTGTTGAGAAGAAAATTATATTATCCTAAAAATGAATATATTGTCATGTTATCATGGATCCTTATTATTGCTACTCATCTTCATATCAACAGAGCAGTTAAAGATCAAGACTGAATTGCATCAAAGAATTATAAATAGTGTACTAGTTAGGAAAATTCGAAGTAGCAAAGTTGATCAGATGATAGTTTTTACCTGCATCTTTTATAGGTGGTCCAAGTTATATGCGTCGAAGGTATCTTGATGGTTTGGCATTGGTGTAAGGTTTTGATAATCTTGATAGGTTTATTATAATGTTTCAAATGGAAGGAGATTCAAGAATTAGGACATAGCCAATTATCATAAGACATTTCAAATTTGATTTTAAAGGTTTTTTGAGCATGGCTACGAGATTTGAAGACTAATTATTCAAGGAAAACATATTAGGAAAGGTTGTAGCACATGCTCATATGATTGAGTTTGAGAAGAGATGTTTACCACATGGCATGTGTTGATAATTATGATGCCAGGGTACAAAATCACAGGTCCATTGATATGACAAGTTTGTGTATGCATGGAATCCAGATCTTGAAGCAAATCCTATACTTTATGGGCTGGTGATCAAACACATGATGCATGAGCCCTATGGAGATCTCAACAGAATAAAAAGATTGTTGCGTATTCAGTTTACAGAACAAGGTGGCGATGGTTGGCCTTGGTTTGTAATGCTAATGGGTTGTCCCTTACTTATACAAGTATATACACTATGAGAATGACAAAGTTGATGTATATATTGCCTTTGTGACAAGGAAATGTAGTTTGTGAAATTGAACAATTACAATAATTGTCGCTATGCATTTTTCTATTTTTCTCTTAGTTAATAATTATGCATAAATTTTTTATAAAAAATTTCTTTTGTGCGTGTTTACTCGTTTAGATAAAGAAGAAAAGGAATGCATAAAGAGTGGCTAGAAGGGGGACTAGCAAAAACAATTCAAAAAAGAGAACGAGAGAAGAAAAACAAGAGTTAGAAAAGACAAAGCATAGTTACAAAACTAATCGGCAATCATATCTTTTGTAGGCAAGACACGGAAGAGAGTATCTCTAATGACACTTCCGTAGCTAATCTGTTAGCCAAGTCGTTAGCATATCTAGGCACGGGAATTGAGAAAATAAGATGTTCAACCTATCGGCCAAAGCTACTGTCAAAAGGACTATATTTGAGTTGCTAGGATTGTGCCCATCGGGTGTCAATCCATGAGATAACCACCAAAGAGTCTCCCTCACCTCCAAATCTCAACATCCCTATGATCTTGCTTCCCTCAAGCTTGCCATTGATACATGATTCTCAGCTTGAATGACATTCTCCTCTCCAATGGGATTAGAGAGAGTGTGCAGTGTGTAACCAAAGAATCCTTGAACTCCCCACCAATCCCTCTGTGGTGACTGCCAGTTTACTTGGTTAGTACCATTTTGTCTCCCTCAACCCTGCCACGGCCCATGTGGAGGTTGCACCTGCTTCCATTTTCCTTGACTAGTGTTAAGAGTTGAATCACCTTGAATGAAAGCATGGGGAGCTGAACAAAAGAAAATTAATACGTACCTGAGATAGCCCCAGGACCTTGTCCCCTTGGAGGTTTAAAAGGACTGCTTGTTTAAATTATATTTTGTGGCTTCTAGATATGTTTGTGATTGGAACTTCTGAACATCTTTGAATTTCATGGAAGTTCCTTTGGTTGTTAGAAGTAGAATTCATGACTCTGTTCTTGTGTTATAAGATTAAAACAAGTTATTGATTGATGGTTAATTCTGCATTTTGTAGCTTTTAAGTGTCTTTCTTGTATTATACAAATATTGTGTGACTGCATGAACACCAATCTCCATTATGGTTGGCTTTGCTAGCTCCCTGTGCACTAAATGGATAATTTGCTCATTTACTGGGACCATCTAATCGTTTGGCCATCTCCTTGCTGGCCATATATTCCAGATCTCATTTCCTGCAACAATTAGTGAATGAATGGGATTCTGCTTTCTTACACATATCTTCAGTAACCACTTAAAAAAATAAAAACAAAAAGTATGATGGTTGGTACAGTATTGTTGTATATCTGCTCTACAGCAATCTAACAACTGGCTTCTGTTGGACCCTGCTAGTTCTTTTTACATGTTTGCTTGCACATAAGCTTTTACTGATCTAAGCTGCCTGTGAAACATTTTGTAGGTCACTTGTATTTCATCAGATACCGTATTGGAGTAAGACTCTTCTGTCTTGGATTGATATATTCGTGAATTTGTTGGATTACCCTTGGTTTAGTGGATCCTTCCAAATAACATGTCTACCCAACGGTTTATTTGCTACTCATCAGAGCTAATAGAAGGAAAGCCAATCCATGTTTCATCAAATTGTCTTACCATCAAGTTTGTAAATTTTGAACCTGCTGGACATGCATTCCATACTGCTGCACTTAAACTCCTTGGTTATTGCGCGCAAGATGATGCAGAAGCTGATGCTCAGAATGTGTCCAGTGATAAGGAACAGGCTTATATGCCATCTTTGGATTCTTACAGCAGTAAGGGTAAAAAAAAAAATAGTCTTGGTGGCAAACAAGAAGACTATTATGCATTGCTGGGTTTGGGGCATCTAAGGTTTCTTGCCACCGAGGAACAGATAAGAAAAAGCTACCGAGAGACTGCCCTAAAGCATCATCCTGACAAACA
>JAUPMG010196210.1:0-10094 GCA_031762675.1 Pachysandra terminalis
CTTTTCTATATGTTATCATTGTTTAGAGGCCATCGTTTTATTAGATGGTGCTCTCATTCCACTTGTGGCCGGTTTTTGCTGGCCTCGCTACTTTTGTAATTTCCTTTTGATTATCAATAAAATTTCCCTCGTACTGCCGAGGTTCCTTAGGAAAAAAAAAAAAAAAATTAAAATCCATCCGGGCCCTGGGCTTTGTTCCTATCCATTTCCCAAACTGCTTTCTTCACTTCCTCTTCCCCAAAGTCTTTATCGATATCTTCCATCAAACTACCATCAAGTCTGGGCCCTTCCAAATTTCCCACATTAAACAAAAAATCATGGTCAGATTGATAACGAGAGCTGAAGTAATCCACAATCTCACCCACACTTTAATTTTATCTTTCAACCCTTTGAGATATCTCATGAATTTAAACCCTTCCCACCCACAATCCTCATCCTTCTTATCCCACCAACTCTTCAGTTGATCCTTGATGTTAGGGTGAAGGAGCCACATATTTTCAAACCTGAAAGGTGGAGGACCCCCCTTACCTGTTCCGAATTCATCAAAATAGGAAAATGATCAGTATAGGTCTCCCAAGGATCTTCTCGGTCACATGAGGAAAGTGTTCATCCCACGAGACTGAGGCCAAAAATCTATCTAACCTGCATCAAACTGTAATCTCTTGTAAGTTCGACCAAGTGAACCGACCCCCGATTAGTGGATAATCAACCAAATCATAGTCATTTATAAAATTAGCAAACCCCCTCATGCTCTTAGTGGTCCTACTTCTACCAGACTTTTCTTGAGTAAATCTAATGACATTAAAATCTCCAAAAAGACACCACGGAACGTCCACCGAGTGGTGAAACCTCCCAAGTTCCTCCCAAAACTTAGGGCGATCTCTAGGCTTATTCAGACCATACACACCCGCCATCACCCACTGAAACCCATCACTCTCACTCCTAAATTTAACGGCAATATAATACCTACCTTTCCAACACTCAATTTTCTTAACACAATCATTAGAATAATCTTCTTGTTTTGGATTAACGGAGAAAGTGGTTCCCATTTCTCAATACTTAGCAAGAACTAGTCTCAGTTAGCCTAAGGTGGAAAAATGCTATTTTTCCCCCTTGGAGAAGCCTGACTACTCTGGTATCTCACTTTTCCCCAAATCGAAAATTTTGATTTTTTTCTCTTAATACTTTTAGTATAGAAGAGATACTTTTTTTTTTCTTTCTAGAACATCTAAATTTTCAATATTTTGATCAAAATTTTTGAAATAGCTGGAATTTAGGAAATCCCTTTGGAAATATTATCCCCAAGGAGGAAAGAAAATTTTTGGCAACAATTCTGGTTTTCTCGCTGAAATTTTAAAACCATGCATTCAACCTTGATCTACATTTTTTCATGATGGCAGTGACACCATTGTTAACAATGCCTCAACTTAAGCAGAATGTAAGGTTACCCTTAGGATTCATTTGTTACAGGATCCATATGTAAGTATAACCATGGGATTCTTTTCTTTTGTGTTCTATTGTTTTTAATAAATCACATTAAAAAAATCAATAAATTACATTCCTTTGCATTGTGGATCCTTGCAGTCCACAAAAATTCTTTGGATCTACTTTCTGTTCAATCTTCATGTTTCTTTCTCATAGTTGTGGTCACAGATGAAAATAAGTAGGTTGGAGAAAAAGATTATTGCTCTTAATTTGATTATGCCGTGGACTGGATTTTTACTTGACTAAAATACAACTGATTTGTCACTATTTTTTTGTGATAGTGGATGGATTTTTATTGTATTAAACAGAGAGAAAAGAACTGTTTAAGGCACCCAAATTGTCATAACTCTTCCCAGTTACTGGAATTTTCACGTTACAGTGCTGTCTTCTTTGGATCTGTCGCAAGCTGACATATTCTGGTGGGAACTTATTGAAATGTATACATGCTTGTTAGTTGTTATGTTTTATGGTGAAACTTTTTTTGCATATAGTCTCTCACTCTTGTTCATGACATGCCATTATGCATCTTTGGTGAAAAAACTGTCATACTATCTAAATATACCCTGGAATGGAGATTTTCATTAACCAAGCATTCTGAAAGTTCTACAAGGTGGTATATCTCTTGCTGGAGTGTTGCTCGCCTGCTCCCTCAACCTGGTTCATTTCCATTTTTGTAGTATAGTTATTAACTAATATTCACATTTTTGTACTTTATGAAATTTCAACACTCTGGAGTTGTCTTTTGCAGAATTTGTACTCGTTTCTTCTTTGATGTCAGTTGATATACTGTATTCCTGTTTTGTTTGGTGTTCTTATGCTATATGTTATGTTCAATACATTTTTTTCGTGTGCTTGTTGATAGGCCGAATAAATTTCTGGTTTTTATTATGTGTTTGTTGACAGGTAACATTTACTGGAAACTATAACGAATATTTTGGGTTTGCAACTGATGTGGATGCGGTGGTTTATTTGATGCTAGTTAATGATCTCATTCATGGGCTCTTCCCTGAGGCTATAAGCATTGGTGAAGATGTAAGTGAATTTACTTATTTTCCCATTCAGAATGGTATCTTGTGAGTCTGTTTTTCAATTGATTATGGCAATGGACTGGGCTTGGGCCAGGCTGAGATTTTTAAGTTGGTGGGGTAAACCAGGCTGAGTTCAGGCCCTAAACTGTTCCAGAGCATCCCTATAATATCCACATACTGACACTTTTGTTTAGTGGTTAAAAAATCAATGGTTCTGATTATCCTTTTAAGTTTCTTTCGGGTCCATTATAAAATATTAAATGGATTTACTTGATGGGCCCAAAAGAATGCAACATCTCATCCAAGTGTGAGACACTCAAGGTCTCTCTCTCTCCACACACACACATACATCTATATCTATCTCTCTATCTAGCTATCTCTCTCTCTTTCTCTCTCTCTCTCTCTATATATATATATGTGTGTGTGTGTGTGTATGTGTGTATATATATATATATATGTATGTGTATATATGTATGTATATATATATATATATGTATGTGTGTATATGTATGTATATATATATAGGATATTTCTATGTCTGTGTGTCTCTATGTATGCTAGATGTGTGTATATGTATGTATATATATATGATATTTCTATGTCTGTGTGTCTCTATGTATGCTAGAATTTCTCGTATGAACCTACGAATTTGCCAATGTTGAGTTGGGAGCTTTAACCATTCATCCGTGGATGCTTAGCGGGGATCCTTGTGCATTACATCAAGAAATACCATGGATATGTATAAATATTTAATTTGACATCTCTGGGTTTACCTGACTTGGCCAGAAATTGACCAAACTAAAAATCGAGTTCAGCCTTGGTCTATGAGGTATAAACTATGCCCAGGTCTGCCCAAATGCCAGATTGAGCAGCCAGCTGTAATCTGTAACTTGAACTCTATGTATTATAAACTACAAAGTTAGGCATAATTAGTAATTCGGGATATAGAAAAAATCTGATTCAGTAAATATTTGAAGTTAATTCGGTTTATCATTGAAAGGTACAATTAAATAAAAAATTCAATTAAATAAAATGGATTCATCAAAAGTACGATTTGGTATAGATTCGTGTTTAATTAAATGTTGAAAAAGAATAAAAATTCAGTTTATACACACACACTACTCTTGTAGTCACATACTAGAGATTAAATATAACTCTAATTCAAAAGTATAAATTGGATAAATGAGCTATATGTATTTGAATTCTTTAGAGAAAAAGAAGGGAAAAATATATATTATAGTCACATACTAGTGATTAAATATAACTCTTAACTCAAAAGTATAAAGTGTATAGGTAAGCTATTTGTCATCAAATTCTAAGGAAAAAAAAAACATAAAATTCAATGATTTGATTGCATCATTTTTTTCCCTTAAAAAAAAAAACAAAAGGAAAATCCCAGCTCCATAAAGTTTTGGGCCTTTGGCTTCATAAAATTCTATAAAAAATGCAGTAAACTCCAATTAATCACGCTTTGTTTGCATCAGATTGGAAAAGGAAAAAACAGAAAATCCCAATCAGGTCATGTTTTGGTCCTTTTGGCTCCATCAAATTTCTAATTAAAAAAGAAAAGAAAGAAAGAAAGAAGGAAAACGTCAATTAGCAGAATCTTGCAAAAACGCAAGTAATTAAAAAAATATATTAAAATAACATACCTCTTTGATCACTTGAGCAATGGTTTGATAGAGATTTTTACTTGGTCTTTTTTTCTTTTTGAAGAGGAAGAGTGGAAGACATCCAATACTACAGTTTCAAATTAAAAAGGATGCTAAATATGGTTTTGAGTGTTTGAACCCAAGAGGTAGCTTGTGTAGTATTAGAAGACATCCAATACTAAAGTTTCAAATTAAGACGTGTATTAATTGTTTTCCTCCAATAATTCACAAATAATTCCATTTAATTGAAACATATGCTTGTATTTTTTGACCAAATAAAGATTCACTAATAATTTCCCAGATTACTTACTATGCCCTTTGAGGTCTTTTAGAATAGAAGACCATTGACTTAGAAGATGACCAGCATATGCATGGATATTCAAATTAAATTTTTTTTTTTAAATTTATTTTTCTTTCAAAGTTCTGCTATTTGTGTCCTTCCAAATCCCCTGACAGAGACAATTGTGTGATATTTTCTGAGATTGAAGAGTGAAAGCACGAGTACACTAAGCTGCAAACAGGACTCTGTATAGGCAATCTAAAAAAATGAAAAATAAACTGCTACACCTCATGTAAGTTGCAATGGATGAATAGGTGGTTAGTCCATTCCTCTTCTTTCAGAAGGAATATTTGTGATTGGGTACATGACTAAATCTCCCAACATGCACCTGATATAAGGGATCATTTAAAATGGTTGAATCTTGCATTCTCTTGTATAACTTTATTACATTATTGTCGACTTCAATATAATATTTTTGTAGAACAAAAAAATTTTATATGTGCAAAATGCTGGAGCCTATACAAAGGAAGGGGAGGGATTTTTCTACAAAAGACTGCATTAAAACTAACATTCAAGAATTAGGCGCTCCCATCTAACAGAAAAATCAAATCTAGCACCATCAAATCAAGTAAAATGGAGCTTTAGTCTATTAGAAGGTCTCCAATAACTGCCCATAATCACATAAATGGCCGTTTCTGTTCTTCCAAAATCCTGTTATTCCTCTTCTTCCATTCAACTCCAATAAATACTGAACAAATCACTCTACAAAAATCCATCTTCTGACATCAATGTGAAATTTATGGTCAAGAAATCGAAACATCCTTGATTGAGGCGGTGGAGATCCAACATAATTCAAGGAGCAAGGTGAAATAATTCAAACTGCTTATGCAAGGATACTGTCTTGCAAATTGTGGTCTAGTCCAATTGCACCATCACAGTGATAATCATGCTACTTAAAACCCAGGAAAGATGAAAGCCAAAATCTGAAGGTTGATCCAAAGAAGCATGGGAGCCGGTCAAGAATCGTCCTCTAAGGTGAGAACCGTAACCAACCTAAAAAGGAGAAACTGAAAAATCCTGCAAACAGTCACATCAATCAGATGCATTCTTTAATCATCCCATCGAGATGATTTCTTTGTAATTTTGGCACAAACAATCTCATGACCATTCTGAAAATATTATGACTAATCTTAAGGTTTTTCTGAATCACCTGTTTATAAAGACGGTGACACAAATTACATAGTGGGCCCAACCCCACCAGTCGTCTTCCCAAAGTTGGATCTTGTCTCTGCTGCCCACTTTGGTATCTCATTTTGAGGTCAAGGCTTCAAAAGATTTTATTATACCTTCCTGTACTTTCACGTCATAAGAATTATGTCCCTACTATTAACTATCCTGATCATGCGTTGTCTACAAACTTAAAGCAGATTACTCTTGTCAACACGGATGAGTTGTGTGAGCTGAACTTCTATCACCACTTCCCATAAAGCCTCTCATTCATTAGCCTAAGCATTCTGAATTCCAGATCATATTTCAAACTATTGCGATATATCCCTTGATATATTGTGTTTATCCAAAGGCTGATATAAATCTAAGGAAAATTTTACAAATTACGAAGGGAATAAGTTTGGCATATTATTCATTTAGGATGAATTTATTTTGAAAATTTAAAATAAATATGGAATAAAGCGAAATATAGATTTGTAATGAAAAAGTAGAAAAAAGATGTTAGGTCATATTATTTGTTTGTATTATTATTGTTATTATTATTTTTGTTGAAAAACACTCTAAATAGGAAAAAAAATCTCGAGACATTTTTTTCTTGCTAATTGCTCAGTTGTTTCTTCTTCCCTTACTATTTAAGGTTTAACTGAATGAAAAATGCAAATAACGTTTGTAAAGGTTTAAAGTATCATGTCATAATCCGTGACATGGTCAATATGTTGTGGTGTATCGACCGTCTCGGCATGATACACATCCTTATGATATGATATGTATTTTACAATGTGATATATATTGATACAATGTAACATATCGATCGATACTTGCAATATAGAAAAAGAATCAACCGTAGTATCGCTACAAAAAAAAGTTTCAGTACTTACATTGTATAGGAGATACTTTCGATATTTGGAGAAATAAAAACAGTTAAGCAGATAGAGAGAGAGAGAGAGAGAGAGAGAGAGAGAGAGAGAGAGAGAGGCACAAGCAGGCTTTAATTACATATATAACTTCATATGCACCACAAAATATATCTACATACTATAACTTTATGAATTGCGTATTGTTTTTTTCTGTGGGTAAAAGAACAAATATTAAATCCGTAATAACAGAGATCCAAGGATCTGTATTTAAGATCAGTAGTTCATATAACAAATCAACAGTTAAAATTAATGATGAAGGTCGAAATCACAAATCAAATGGTATAGTCAATAATCAAATTACAGATCAAGAATTAAATTATTGATAAATAGTTCAAATAAAAGATTTTTAGATCAAACAATTGATGATAAAGATCAATGGGCGAAATAATAAATCAATGGCTAAGATTATTGATCATTGATCAATTACAAGTCAATAATTACAACTATTTGTCAAGAATTAAACAAATTTAATTGAACTTATGTAGGTTGATTTATGTAAACATTTAAAAGCACACATTGATAATTAGTATCGAGCATCTAAATTAGATATTAAACTTGATCAAATCATGTTTCTTAAAACATGATTAAGGTCCAAATCAACAATTAAAATTAATGAATAAGTCCCAAATCACAAATCAAATGGTATAGTCAATAATCAAATTACAAATCAAGAATTAAATTATTGATAAATAGTTGAAATAAAAGATTCTTAGATCAAGCAATTGAGGATAAAGATCAATGGGCCAAATAATAAATCAATGGCTAGGATTATTGATCAATTACAAGTCAATAATTCAACTATTTATCAAGAATTGAACAAATTTAATCGAACTTATGTAGGTTGATTTATGTAAACATTGAAAATCACACATTGATAATTAGTATCGAGCATCTAAATTAGATATTAAACTTGATCAAATCATGTTTTCTCAAACTTAATTGATCTATTCAATGAGATATGAATACTTTTCTCTGTGTTTTATTACTCTATGTGATATATTATCCCCTTTCTTTAATTCAATCAAGATTTTTTTTCAAACTTTCGATACGTTTGCGTGAGTACCATTTTGTTTCTGCACTAATTTATAGTACATGAGTGTGTGTATGACATGAAATTCATGTTAATTTATCATTTTTTTAGCTAATCTTTGCATGTAAATGAAGTCTCGTTTTAAGTATCCATGAGTTTCCATGCATATCCACCATATCTGTAAGTGTTATGGCGATTCCACCCATATACGACATGTATCTCAACTTGTATCCATTTTTTGATGGACCGACACTACCTTGACATGATATTTTGAATTGTTCATTTGCTTTATGTGCATAAACATTCCATACTTGTTCAGCATTTTTTTTTTGCAGTGCTTTGAGTTTCTTGGATGTAAACATGTCTGAATCAACATCCCACAAAATTTCATTTACAATGTTTACATTTTCCCCAATGTTACCCTAATTTCTCTAACTTGTTTGGTGATATTTATATTTTCCTTTGATATCCCTCAATATTTTCCTTCTTTTGCGGCAGCAAAATATCCTGCCATATCAATATTTTAGTACTTGTGCAAAGCTACCTCTATTTTTGGCCTACAACCCAGTCCCATTTGACTAAATGAAACTTTATCTTTCCCATGTCCTAGCCTAAGGGAAATATCTTTGGATCTTCGCAATCTTCAGTCAATGGATGCAAGCATCTTGATTCTTGAATTATAACATAAATGGAATAGGTAAACTTGTCAATATAATTTTAACTAAATTAATTAGTCCAAGGTTTTTAGTGTTGATGTCGCTAGCCATGTCGTCGACTCGTCAAGCATGGGTAGCTACATTTCGGCGACATGTGACTGAAATGGGGAATATTTCCCCCAGTATGAGGAAAAGTGGGGCTATTATCCACAAATATTTGAATCTAGGGCTGAAACTTTTTGTCTAAAATTATATCAAAATTTATCAGAATATGATAAAACAATTGTGCACATAATAAAAATTCTGTAATGAGAAGTTTGAATGCATGCTGTCAAGTATCAACTATCAACATAAAGTATATTATAATGTCATCACAAAATGCAAATGAACATAAAAGTCATAAATGCCATAAAGTTTAAGAATAAAGATTATTGCCTCTGGGCCTTATTAATATGAATCCAACTCTACTAATCAAAAAAATAATCAAGATAGTCATAACTCATGTCATCACCATGTCTCCCCGGCATTCCTTGTCGAACTTATTGATATACTTTGAGTTACGACTTTATCCTAATTATTATTAAACTTTACAACATTTATGACTTTTAGGTTCATTTGCATTTTATTATGACTTTTTGGTATACTTTATGTTGACACTTGATACTTGACAACATACATGCAAGCTTCCCTTATTAGGGTATCCTTATTATGTATACATAGTTGTATAATATTTCGATATATTTTGATGTATTTATCACTTATATAGACAAAAAAGTTTCATCCTAAAATTTAAGCATTTGGGAATAATTTCCCTACTTTTCCCTCAAACTTGGAGAAATTTCCCCCATGTCACCGACATGGTGGAAAATCGACATTGAATGATTTTCCTCATGTCTTATGTCGTCAGGGTCCAAAATGGCGACATGTAAGTGACATGTCGCCGACATTGCAAACACTGAACTAGTCCACTCAAAGAGAATATATTTTGTAGGGTGTGAGTTTTCTTTCCAATGTTTCTACAACCATATATCCCCCTTGTTTTAGAAATTGACCAAGCTTCAATGAAGATCTTGGAAACGGATATCTAAGAACTACCAGTGGAATAAGTCAAATTGCACCACAATCTGAAAGAAAATCCTCGGCTTTATTTATTGTCTTATAAAAGGTTTTTTCGGGTTATTGATTTTGATTCCTTAGACCGCTTCAAAATTGCGAAGAACTAGCCTGAGATTGGCTACCTTCTCTAAGCATCAAGAAAGAAGACTATATCGTCAACATACTGAAGTGACACAATTGACCTCCATCCCATTTAAAAGACCATTGATGAAGGCCAACTCCTTTTTTGCACAACATCCTACTCAAGGAATCAAAAACAATGATGAACAAAGAGAATGAGAAAGGGACCTCTCGCTTAAGATATCTCTTGCAAGAAACGTGACCTTTCAAAGAACCATTCACCAAGTCCGACAAAGTACCAGAAGAAATACATTAATTAGTCCACCATCTCCTTGTAATCCTGAACTCCATCTCCAATATATTATAATCGAAGAAGTTCCAATCCGCTTCATGGTAAAGATTTCCGAATTCAATTTTAGAAAACCAATTCTAATTGTTGGAACGTGATTTTTGAATCATTGGATTTGCTAGCAATCAAGATTTCAAGATCCCATAGGCTATTTGACTATTCTTCATAAATTCTTTTAGTATGCACTATTACGTCCGCCACACAATAGCGACTGGTCTGAAATCTTTCAGATCCTCTTACCCTTCTTTCAGGATGTGTGTGATAAAGCTTGCATTATGAAATCTTATTGCAAAC
>JAUPMG010196232.1:0-10094 GCA_031762675.1 Pachysandra terminalis
CTTTAACACCATCGGTAGGATGGTCGGTGTACCGACACACCTACCGATGATTCATGTTAACGTTTTCTGGGTCACTTATGGTAGTTCAAACATCATTCCATACACATAATATAACTATACATGAATTTAACATAGAACTTAATCATGCTTTCATAGGTTAATAACAGTACAATAAGATAGATGATCATGCTGATAATACTAAATCTTACTTGTTGGATATCATGTAATCTTCTCTTGAATTCAATGAACAATCATGTATAACAACAAAAACTATACAGAATAAACTACGTACAATTCTTCCTAGTGTTCGAGATTGAAAATGTGTAAATCTCTGGTACAATCTTCCTCTAGCCTTCTCTTGCTATATTTCTCCTTTCTCCTTTTCTCTGAATACTGCTCTCACCAACGTGTAAATATCAAGTCCAAGAACACTACTCTCACTAACTTATGCCCAGCAGATCATTGGTGAACGACACGGCCTCCCATACAGTGCCTAAAAAGGAGCCATGCCAATACTCGAGTGACAGCTATTGTTGCAAGAGAATTCCACTAGAGGTAGATGTTCTCCCCAACTACCACCGAAGTCCATCACACAAGCTCGCAACATATCCTCTAGTAACTTATTCACCCTCTCAGTCTGACCGTCTGTCTGGGGATGGTAGGCTGTACTAAAGTCTAACTGAGTACTCATGGTTTTCTGCAAACTCTCACAGAACTTCGACGTGAATTGTGAACCCCGGTCTGAGACTATGCTGACTGGCACACCGTGAAGTCGCACAATCTCCCATACGTAAAGCCTAGCGATCTCCTCCGCTGTAGCTGAAGTCCTAACTGGTAAGAAATTGACGGATTTGGTGAGTCGGTCTACTATCACCCAAATCGAGTCCAATGTACCCCGGGTCTTCGGCAAACCCACTACGAAGTCCATAGTAATGTGCTCTCACTTCCACTGAGATATAGGCAGAGGCTGCAATAGTCCAGCTGATCTCTAATGCTCGGCCTTTACCTGCTGACATGTGAGGCTTCTCGCTACAAACTACGCTATCTCCTTCTTCATTCCTGGCCACCAGAAGTTCACCATCAGATCACGATACATCTTCGTACTCCCTGGATGTAAAGAATACCGCGAACTATGCGACTCCTCCACGATCTCTCTCTTGATATGCTGATCATCCGGCACACATAGTCGACCCTGGTACCTGATCAGTCCATCTACGTGTACAACCCACTTTGGCTTTCTGTCATCTGCTGCTAGCAACTGTAACTCATGATCTGTCCTCTGACTAGCCGCAATACGAATCTCCAAAGAGGGTTTGACAACCAAACTAAAACAGAATGCTCCCTCCGTGTTGATCCACTAGTCGAACTCTCAGATCTGCTAAAGCTCGACACAAACTCCACTCTCAGAGTATTAGTTGAGCTAGCACTCCACGAGGTCTACGACTCAATGCATCAACAACAACATTTGCCTTCCTAGGATGATAGTTGAGTGTCGAAATATAGTCGTTCAACAACTCAATCCACCTCCTCTGGCGCATGTTGAGGTCCTTCTGAGTTAAGATGTATTTCAGAATTTTATGGTCTAAAAACAACTCGAACTTCTGAGTAGAACGCCAAGAGGTGATCATCAAATCAAGAAGAATATCAAGTAAGTTGTATAGACGGTGTAGTTCTATTATGAAATCTTAGATTCGTGTGTTCTCTGCTCTGTTTTATGATTTGATTTGATATTTCGATAGCCATGATTAGATATGTAGAAAAACGATGTTTAAATGGTGATTTATATGCTTAAATATGTTTTAAGTGTTTTAGACTTGATTTTGTATGGAATTGATTTGATTTGAATGCATCAAGTTCTAGTTTTGAAAACTCAGAAACAACCCAGATTCGGCACTGTCGGTAGTCGTCGGTCCACCGACGGAGAACAATTTATATGTTTAATTTGCTAATGGGTAGGGTTCAGTCCACTGAGCACTTCACCGAACACCTGAGAAATACACAGTGGAGTTCAGTAGATTTCGGTCCACCAACTACTCCATCGACAGAGACCAATTTGTAGGCTTATTTTGCTATTCGGTAGGGTTCGGTCCACTGACCACCCCAATGACGACCCTGTACATTGCACAGCAAGGTGGATCCCTTGGGTGGATGGTGAAGGGCTTCGGTCATTGGTTGTTGTTGAGTTCCGGAAGCAAGTTTTGACCTGAAGGCATCTAGCCTACCTACGGGGAGTCAAACATGGTGTTCCGAAGTTGTTGTGACCATCATCCCACCCTAGGTCCGTTGTCTATCTTCATTTGGGGTCCTAGCTCAATGCATGACACACTAGGCTGATATTGAATGATAAGTGAACCGGGAGGTGGAAATCTACGGAGAAATTGTGAAAAGCCTCAGGTTGGGTTGACTATATACCCGTGGGGTGAAAGGGCCCACTTAAACTAGGGTAGGATGCCTGTGAGCTTCTATACATGTTCACTATCTCTCGAGTATGTACACTCGCAAATTAGTATATGGTGGACATCATACCATGGGTTAGCACCCGAAATGAAGATGGGCTTCCGGCAGTCCCTAGGACGATGTCCTGAATTGATTTTGGTTGAGAAGCATCTAGTTGAAGTTCACTTATTAAGATGTATTGGTTTAGTTCATTCACCTTGCATATTCATAATGATTGTGTGTTTCTCACTGCATCCACTATAGGTCATGTGTATAAATCATCCATTCCATTCCATCTCATGTTAAAATACTCATTTCATGTTTTGATTATTGTTGTACTAACCCCTTGGTCTGGTTTCCATAAGAGGATGGGTAATTGTCTATACTCTTACTGGGCATTCAATGGCTCACGCGACTTTCATGTTACATGATGGGAGGAGTGATCTATATACTAGCTCATGTTCTGCTGTTGCTGCTTTTGTTTTGTCCTGACGCTATTTTATGGTTTATGGGATTTGCACTCCGAGGGAACAATGGTTGTATTAAACATGATTGAGTTGATGAACTTGTTTGGAATTTTGTATAAACCCTTGTACATCTAAGCTCAGGTGAAGCTTATGGTCATTTATATTCTTGTAATAGTTAAATTTTGACTTTGCAGTTTTGTTAGGCTTCCGCACTCTGATAAGTTTTGAATAAAGGTTATTATTACTTTTATTTTTGCTTGTGGTTTGGTAGCAATCTGCGATCAATGCGTGGATCCCGAAGGTCTCACCTCGAGATATGGAGCGTGACATCTTTGATGTTGAAATCTTCATTCTTCGAAGGTTTCCAGATAATTTTATCCTTGGTGTAGCAGCTACTAAGCAGAATGTTCTAAACTTGGCTCGAAATATTCCTAAATTCCTCACACTGTGAAAAGATAGGTTTCAAGCATCCATTGCCAATAATTCTATCCAATTTGTCCTCCTAGTGCCGCCTTTCTCTATGGATTTGTCCGCAAGTCACCTGTTGGATAAGTGAGCCTTTAGGGTGCAACACATCCCATCATAGCCAAATATCCTTACCATTCACTATATTATGGATAGTTAGATCTCTAGACATACCTCTACTCTGTAATATTTTCCTCTAATTCCATGAGCATTTTATCAGGGCTTTCATAGCCCAAAAATTCCTATCTTTGATTAGGTGCAACCATGTCCAGTCCACCCAAAGAGACTTTGTATGACTAACAACTAATCACAAGTCCTTAGAACTGCATTGTGCACGTAGATTGGTGATAGTCTTATCTAACTAGTATAAAATGAGATATAGAAGGCGGTTGATCATTGCCTAAAGTTGGATCATTTCTGTTCGGTGGGTATTCATAAGTCCATGATAGGGATTTGAGCCAGTTCATTTGATAAGAGTGTGTTTGATGATTATTGTTTGTGCTTGGATTACTATTATGTTGTTGCATAAACATATCATTTGGTAGTAATGGATTAGACTGTACATTTAGTGAGAACTATGGTAATTATCCCATTCTTGGAAAATTAAGCATTAATGCACGATGACATGTTCTGAGATGCTATTGATGGATGTATTTAATGTATGGCATTCGATACAATGACTACATGCATAATGTGCTCATTTTATCATTTGGCATTATATGGATATAAAATAGTTATATGACTTATTTATGTGTCATGAGATGTTTTATGATGGATATATTATAGTTGAGAAAACATATATTATTTATCTTGATGTTATGATATTGTTGATAGCAGTGGATGTAACATATGTTGTGCTAATCGCACTAATTTTTGTGGAATGCTAGTTGTTAGTATTTCTTATTGGCTGTCTAACTGACCCTTCATTGAGAATATTTTTTAGGCTAACCGCATGATCCAACCCCAGGATGACGAGACGGTGTTGGTAGAGGACATAGTGTTAATGTTTAGCTCTATATAGAGAGTGTATAGAATAGGTGACTTTTTGTATTGGACTTATATTTGGGATGTAACTCTTAGGTTTAATTTGTGAGTTGCTTTGGTAAAATTTTTAAGTAGGTTGCTTTTATAAACATGCTAGATGTTATTATTGGACCTTATGTTATTATATCTCATTCATTATTATAAATTTGTTTACTTTAACTTTAACAGAGTAAGAGTCTTTCATTAAGTATTCTTATTAGGTGTGCCAATTTCATTACACCTTTCTGCATAAGGAAATCAGTGACCTAGCGGCCCCCTAGGGTGGAACCCGAGATCGTGCGCTTGAGATTTGAGTTTACACGCTTATCGATGCAATGCGGGTTTTAGGACATGACACATGGATACATCATTGTTTTGGTGTTGAATTCATAAAGATGTTTCCGGGCATACCTCTAGTCCAACGAAGACGAACCGAAAATCGCCTCACATCGGTATTACGCGTAGTTACTAAAACTACACACTAATGCCCACACTCAAGCAACCGATGGCTGAAGTATGGAAACCCTAGAAGATCTCAATGGGCTGTTTAGATGAGAGAGAGAGAGAGAAAGAGAGAGAGAGAGAGAGAGAGAGAGAGAGAGAGAGAGAGAGAGAACTCTGATCTAAAAATTTCACACGTTGGGAATTATGAGTACTCAATGAGTTGTGGGAGGAGTTTTCTATATACATAAAACTCTACTTAACTCATATATATACTACTTATCCACTAAGGACAAAAGGGTGATCCCATAAACGACCAACTCAAATAGCATGTCAAATATGGACACACCCAATCGAGTTGGCCCAAAACCGAAGTAGACCCACCCACGATATCCAACGATAACTTTTAGGGTTTTTAGAATTTTAGCCTTTTTTTTTTTTATAGATTTTGTATATATATTAGATCAATGTGTTTGATTCATTGAAAACTATGAGTCCATTCAAATATTTTTTTTTAAAATGTCTCATTTTTAATAAAAAAAAATCATCTCAAAGTTATCCCCAAGAAAGGAAGAAAAAATAATAAAAAGCAAAGGAAAGTACTCTTTCACTTTATTTTCTACCATTTTCCAACTAAGAGCATCTCTAATTCTTTTCTATAATTTTCTCCAAATTCAATTTTGAGAAAAAAAAAGATGAAAAATACGCTCAAATCATTCCCAAATCTTTCCACAAGGGAAAAATTTAGGGACCCAAACATCTCCCCAAACCCCAACAGTTATATTTTGAGAAAATTGTATATAAAGAAAGGATTGGAGATGGTCTTAAACAATAAATCTCTCCCCAAAAATGACTTTTTAATCAATTTATCCCCAAAATAGAAACTTTTTTAGAAAAAGGACTGGAGATGCTCTAACTAAACATATCCTAATTTGCAGATTTTTCTTTTTTTGGTGAATTGCAGACTTCCACTCATTTAATAAAAAACCAGAAAATTTTCTATTTTTCCTGGTACAAGAATTTTTTCTCCCGTTTTTTTATTTTTTATTTTTTTAACTCCCTCGCTCTCGCTCTCTCTCTCTTTTTATTTTTTCGGTAAAACTCTCTCTCTCTCTCGCTCGCTCTCGGTCTCGGCATCTCAGAGCAATTTAAAGATTTTATTTTCACCTCTCATTGTCGTGTCCTCGTTCGTCAAGATGTCGTCAGCGGGGGTATCAGGCGTCGCTGGTGGTGGCGCTATCGACCATCAGCTTTATTTTTGCTACCAATGCAACCGTACGGTCTCTGTAACGCCATCTCTTACCTCCGAACTCTCTTGCCCTAATTGTAATGGTGAATTTCTCGAAGAATACGAAGATTCTAACCCTAACCCTAGCCCTAGCCCCAGCCCCAATTCTAATCCTAATCCTTTTTTTGCTTTCTCTGATAGTTTCTCTGGTTTCCCTCCCTTCTCGAGCAATTTTGGCGGATTACCTCTTGTGTTCTCAACCTCCAGTTCCATTGATCTCCAAAACCCTAGCGATTTCTCTTCCCTTTTCAGCCCTGTAACCCGTCAAAGATCGGCTTCGGCATCGCTTCCGGAACAAGACGCGTTCGACCCTTTTGTTTTTCTTCAGAATTATCTCCAAACCCTAAGAGCCGGAGGTGCCAACGTCCAATTCGTTATCGAAAACAACCCCTCCGATCCCGGCTTAGGGTTTCGTCTTCCAGCGAATCTTGGGGACTATTTCATCGGTCCCGGTCTCGAGCAATTGATCCAGCAGCTTGCGGAGAACGATCCAAATCGCTATGGCACACCACCGGCTTCAAAATCTGTAGTTGAGGCGCTTCCAAATATTAAGATTTCTGATGAATTGTTAGAATCTGATTCTGCTCAATGTGCAGTCTGTAAGGACACGTTTGAGGTTGGTTCAGAGGCGAAACAGATGCCTTGTAAACACATTTATCATTCGGACTGTATCTTGCCTTGGTTGGATATGCATAATTCTTGTCCAGTTTGCCGGTATGAGTTGCCAACTGATGACCCAGATTACGAAAATGGGGGAACCCCAATTCGTGCTAATTCATTACCCGCTGCTGGTTCGATGGATTCTGGTAGTGTTGGAGCATCTCAGGAGAATTCCCCCTGGCCACAAATGCGTCGGAGTTTACGAATCTCGTTGCCATCCATATTTAGGACACTTGGATTTCCTGGAGGGACAAGTAATAGTGGAGGTGGCTCGAACAATGGTGATAATGACGGAGATTTAAATTCAGGAGATCAGGGAAACCGGAATTTTGGATCAGAGACCAGGCACGAAGATTTGGATTAAGGTTTGTTGGTAGGTTTTATTCTTGGAGCTAGAGATTTTTGTCTTTCTTTCTGTTTTCATTTCTTATCCCGTTTGTATAACTATTTATCGAGATTTTAATGCATTATTGGTTCAATATGATACCTAATATGAATTATGATAGTGAAGAATCCCCTCTGAGTTCATCAATTATCTATTGGCTTTGTAGTTACATGGTTTTAAATTTCCCTTAAAATTGGCAAAATATTTCCTTGAAATTTCTCTTTTTCGAAGGGCACGAGATTTTTCCTTATAATAATATATCCTTATCTTGAAACTTCTTTGCTTAATTTTCGTGCGGGAAATATCATGAAACAAAATTTTCCTCAATATTTATTATTTTATTTTTCTCGAAGTTTCCTTGTTCCAGAGGCACAAGATCCCCCCTGAATTTGAAATTTAAAACCATACACACATGCACATATATGTGTGTGTGTGTGTATATATATATATATGTGCACCCTCGTTGTAATAATTCAAATGTATGTTATAGGCATACTAGTTCATTAGTTATGTTGGTTTATGTATTAATAAGTTGCTTTTGCACAAATATTGGACAAGCTTAATTTCCCGATTGGTTCTTGGAATTGGAGGTGGAAATTTTTTTTTTTGATGGATAACGAAGTGCATATATCAGAAGAATATAGAATGTACAGGAGGTATTTTTTTTTTTTTTGGGAAAGTTAGTGGTATTATAACATAAAAGAGAATTTACAGTCTATTGTACATTCTCCCACAGGCATCCCTGTGAATGATAGAGTTCAGTTCACTAAGAATGTCATTACAATCAAAAAACTTGATGCTATCATTGACAAGTCTTGATCTAGCTAAGTAATCAGCAGCAACATTGGTTTCTCTAATCATATGAGAAATTTTGCTGTGTTGGAAAGATCTCATCTTGAGCTTGATCAGGTGAACCATCTCGTTGCACTCACAACAAACTTTGTACGGGAGATATTACATATAGGAAAAGAAAGAAATGAAAAAAAACTATACAACAACCATACAAATGAGGCCCTTCTACTTCCACTCTATCTAATTGGCAATCATATCCTTGGGTAAATGCCATTGAAGAGGGAGTCTCACACCACACCTCTCGTAGCCAACCTATCAGGGGAATCTAGGTACATGGGAAAATGAGATGTTCAGCCCATCAACTGGAGTCAGTCATACATGAAATAACAACCAAAGAATCCCCCCCACCTCCAAAGTCATTAGTGCATGGACCTCTGCTCGGATTGCATTTCCTTCCCTATAGGGCCTGAAAATGCATGCAATATACGCCCCTGATGTTCTATAAACAGTCCCAATGTCTAAAGGCCCAGGATTACTGATGGACGGCCTGTCAAAATGAGCTTACTGTGACACCCTAGAGGGGCTACCCAACTCATTTGACTAGTGCCACATGTCATGTGAAGAAAAGCAACCATCCTCCAGTCTTGGATCACCTCTGAAATTGAGAAGTCTTTGAACTCAGGATTATGAACAAACCCAAGAGGCTGCTCGGGTCGTAGCTGACTCAATCATTGACTGGCAACTAGAGCTGTCATCTTGAAAGATAATCTTGTTTCTGTCAGTCCAGATCTACCAGAATTCTGTCAAAACATGTCATGGTACAAAAGTTGCCTCTGCCTGCCATCATAGGAAATCTCCATTGTTCTACTAAGGAACATATCGATTCCACATCAGTCCTACACATAAAGTAGACCTATAGGGAAATGGCAAGGAATTGGAGGTAGAATTTGTTTTAGAATTGGGGTTTGGCCCCCCCAATTCCAATGTGGAATTAGAATTTGAAATTCAATTGAATTCCACATAATTCGTTTGTAGTGTATTTAGAGGTGGTCCAATTTGTAAGGAGTGAAATGTTGTTTCTTTTTGATGAATAGGAATGAGCGCGTGTGTGTGTAGATGCGTATATATCTATATATATATATATAAATATGTATTTTATGGTAGCAGAAAAGAATGTACAAGGATATACATATTGACTAGGGTTACTTACGCTTTGATCCCCCGAGTTATCTGACAAATACAGTCATACGCCCTATGTTTTCTGAAATAACACAGCCCCCTTGTCAGATTTGTTGAAAAGACGACGTTAACAACAAAAGATAAATGACTATAATAACCTTAGTTTAGCCTGTTCTCTTTACTCAGGTTAAGTGGATTTATTGTAATGACCGAAATAACCTTCTATCCAACGTTATGAAGAAAACAACTGTTCTCTACTTTCTCTCTCTTTCTCTTTCTCTATTCTAAGATTGTAAGGATCCGAATCTAAATCGAAAACCAATTTTCGATTTTCTTTCCATCATAGCTTCTGAAACTTTTAGTAACCAATAAAAAAAAGTAGAGAGTATTAAAGGGAAGCTAACCATGCTGGAGATTAGAAAAATATATTAGTTTATGAAACAATATTTGAAGACTATCCTGTATATCTAAACTACATAAAGATGTTTGCTATTTGTGATCAAACTAATAGAAACTGTCATCTATATTCTTAGAACATAACCATTTATGAATATGTGGGCTGTAGCAAGGTTTTAAATGTCGATGTTGCTGGTTATGTCGCTAAGATTGACCAGCGATATGTCGGCTACATGAGGGAAATGTCCTCCAAGGTGAAAAAAATGGAAATTTCCCCCATGTTGCCCAGATTTCAGAAAAATGGGGAAATTCAACCCAAATGCATTTTTTTTAAATGAAACCTTATATTATGTTTAAATAATACATAAATACACTAGAATACACCGTAATATGTTGAAAACAACACATAAAATATAAATTGTAATGTAAACAAGTAACATTCATTCAACAAAGCATAATTTAAATAACATGACATAATATAAATTATCATAAAGAAAACAATAAAGTAGATGTTCAATGACCCACAAGTCACAAATAGTCAAATACAATAATGATTCAAATC
>JAUPMG010196243.1:0-10094 GCA_031762675.1 Pachysandra terminalis
GATGGAAGATCTTATAAGGGAATTTTGGCTTTCAATAAAAAAGAAGAGAGTAGTTCCATGATTTGTGAAGGAAATAGGAGTAGCCACAGTCAAGTTCCTCGCAGAGATTTGAACCAATACCATGGGGCTCCTTCTAAGGTCTGTATTTTCTCTATTCAGCTATTACTGTTTTTTGAAGTCTATATATACATGTTACTGTTTTTTGAAGTCTATATATACATGTTTGATCTTCTTCAGTTGCAAATTGAAATTTTATTCTTGCACTTACATAGCTAGGATACGAATTTAGCCGCTGAAGAAAGAGAAGGAATTAAGGAATACAATAAATCGTACTCCCCTTCTCAGAATGCGCAAATTGTGGTGGATGCACTTTAGATGGTCATTCATACAGCTGACCAAAATTTTTCTATTCTTCGACTGCAATGCTACTAGCTTAGGATTGGACTGTTTGCGTTTCACTACTCTTATAGAATGATGAACCGCTGTAAAATGGGGCATGTTCTGAATGAACTGCTCTTTTATCTTTGATATACCCCTTCTGTGCTCCTGGATGTTCTGTGTATTGTCATGGCATGCTGTTGCCATGTTCGAATGTCCCCCATGACCTAGTTGCTAATTACCCTTGAGACCAAAAAACATAAGCTGACATCGGAAATGAATTATTTTAGTCTTGGCATGCATGAGAAACACAAGATATGTGAAGTATTTTATATATTGCACATCTTAATGCCCATTTATACCCACATCGTTTTTACCGTGATAGTCAATATGTACAAGTTTATATGCCATTGATTTAAACCATGTCATTTTGTGGTGTTATAAATGATAAGTATATACATATTTTTTTAGAGATTTTCATGATCAAAACATTATTCCAAAAGTTAGATATCATTGCTTTTGAGATTAACCAAGATCTTTAGCTTTTCACTGCAGCAATGAAAGGGCTGAGGCTAACATGAAGGGCAATTCACTTCTGGAGGAAGAGTTGGAACTATAAAAGCATTAGTTAATTTGGGGGATGCAGGAGCTGTTCACGGGCTTCAACTGTTTGGAGGGGCATGTCAGTAAAGATGACCCTAACTTTTGTGAGGCTCTTTTAGGAACAATATTTAAGTTACATTTTTTATGCTTATTCTTTGAACTGATCTGTAATATGATTCAATAATCAGTTGATGAAATGGTTCACTCCCATTTCATGTACTTTTTTTAAGATAAAATGGTGATTTTGTTCTCACATTGCTTCGGATCTCTTCTCAAACATAATGCTTGTACACTTAAGATGAATGGTGACACTTAGGCTGCGTTCGGCCGCTTTTATAAGTGCTCATTTCAGCTTATAGCCTTATTAAAGCACTTTTGAAAAGTAGGTGTTTGGTAACACCTAATGGGTAAGTGCTTATTCATAAGCAGTAGAGAAAGGTTACCCATAAGGAGAAGATATTTGAGAGCAGCTTCTCTTATCACTTGTGCGGGAAGCTATTTCTAAACTTTAGTAATATTATCATAATACCTATTTTACCCCTAAATTTTCATAAGCTCTTAAATAAATGTAATTTCTAAATTTAATAATATTTTCATAATACTCATTTTACTCCTAAACTTTTATAAGCACTTAAATAAATGTATTTACCAAACGCTAATATCTTCAATTAAGCAGTTTATTGTTGTTGTGGATAAGTGCTTTCATTGAACCATTTATCCAAAAACACAAGCCGGGCGAAACACAGCCTTAAGCTTACTCGCAGGTAATACACTATATTTTGGGGCTACATCGTTGGAGCATTTTCTTGACCAAGTTGGTTACAATCACAGACTTTCTTGTAGAAAATGCTGCCAGATGATTTCAAGACGTGAATCGTGTGCGAACTTGAACAGGTACTTAAATGTTTATATGTACTGTTTGATCTATAATGCAGGAATTAATGGTCGTTTATAAGTAAGGAGAATTCTACTATATCGACCTCAGCGTATTACCAACCATTTTTAACGGTTGAGATTTTACATGCATAGCTTATATAAAGTTTTCTACTCTGCAGATGAGAAAATGTCCATACTGTATACTTAAGTCTTATAGATATGATATTGATGGCATGTCTTATCTGTTCCTATGGCGATATCGTGAACCACGTAATTCCAGAAATTTTCCATTTACACATTAAGAAGGAACCACTTATATTTGTTTCCAACCACAAAACCTACCAAAGCCAGCCGACAATGTAGAAAACTAAATAGGTAGACGACAGACGCGGGGTACGGCCGCTGTAACCTTTCAACATACATGGGTCCTTTGGGGACCTGGAATTTTTTAATTTTTTTATCCCGATATAATATTTGTTATGTACTTGGGCACCATTAATCTCTATTCATCAGAGATTATGTCAATGACATGTATGTATGAATGGTAGGACTTAACGCTTTCAAAAATAAACATATCTTATTTTGAATAGTGTTGGGTACATAATAAATACTTTGTCTGGATATAAAATTATTTTACATGGACCCAATACAATTTAACGAGTTTGAAAAAAACGAAAAAAAACAAGTGACCGTTTGAAATTTCAGTACGACAACCACAACCGATGCTAATAACAAAATATCCTTGTAGCATATAGGATTGGACCACATGTAAGAGGTGAGAGCATTTCTTCTGGTCCACAAAACTGGACCATTGGATGGAGCACATATTATATTGCTTGTTCGATGCTGTAATGCTTGTACTCTATGCATTATAATGGAGTATAAGCATTACAACACAGAATACAAGCATTTTAATAAGGAATATAAGCATTACAAAATAGAGTACAAGCACGCTCCGCGCCAATAGTTAACCTTCGTGGGCCATATGAAGTGCTATCGTAACAGGTATAACACGTGGCAAGCTAATATAGGCCCAAACTCATTATAAAAGGGGGCTCAGCTTCTACTAGTAGCATAGAACCCAAATGAAGATGTCTGGTCTGACACATTTACTGGTTTTGTTCCTTGGGGTGGTGGTGGCTTTCACCACTCCTTCATTGGCTGATCATCACAAGCCACCCAAGCATCCCCCAGTTGAGAACCCGACTAAAGAACAAAAGCTACCCATTCCCGGGTACAAGCCACCACCGATTCCGGTGTACAAGCCACTGCCTCCGGTGTACAAACCTCCTAAGGTAGAGAAGCCACCACCAATTCCGGTGTACAAACCACCTAAGGTTGAGAAGCCACCTCCAAAATACCCACCACCTTATCATGGTCGCCACCCTCCTGTAGAGGATGAAGAAGACAGTTATCGCAAGCCATCTTACTACAGGCCACCTTTCTTCAAGCCTCCTTACAAGCCTCCACCATACCACAAGCCACCTTACTACAAGCCTCCTTACAAGCCTCCACCTTACTACAAGCCACCTTATTACAAGCCTCCTCCATCGCCCATTCACCACAACTAATCTGCTGTGACTGATCATCACTAATAATCAATATGGATATATGATATATCAGTTACTAATAAGATCGGGTGATGATGGACATGCTGCCAGTGCTTGATGATAGAGAGTGGTGATCAAGCAGACAATAATATCTACTTTTGCTTGTTGCTTATGCTTATTACTGTGTTTGCTTCTACTGAATTAAGCATCAATATATAGTCTCCTCCTTCTTAACGTAAGGCTTCAAGTACTATTTGCCAAACTTTTTCTGTAAAAGACTTCTGTGGCAGCAATATACAACGTATATAGCTGCATGCACAAGAACGTTTGGATCATGTTGCCCCTCATGGTGGGGCCGCAAGGGCAACATAGTAATTTCAGCTGTGGGGCTATGTCTACCCCTAGCAAATCACCCCACAGCAAATCCGTTCCCTAAGAATTGCTAACTTTTGGGGAACTAATATTAGGTTGCGTTTGGTCCGGTTTCTGCTTTTGGAGCTCATTGGATAAGTAACCCAATAGGAGAACGTAATTATCCACAACAATAATAAGCTGCTCAATTGAAAAAAATAGAGTTTGGTAAATACATTATTTTTTAAGTTTTTATGAAAGTTTAGGGGTAAAAATAATATAAGCATTATGAAAATATTATTAAAGTTTAGAAATAACATTTATTTAAGTGCTTGTGAATGTTTAAGGATAAAATAGGTATTATGAAAATATTATAAAGTTTAGATAGGTTACCGCATAATTGATAAGAGAGGTAGCTCTCAGCAACTTCTCTTTATGGTTAGCTTTCCTCTACTACTTATGGGTAAGCACTTACCCTTTAGGTGTTATCAAACACACTTTTAATTTTAAAAAGTACTTTAATAAACTATAATCTAAAATAAGTACTTATATAAGTTGGGTCAAATGCAACCTTAACCTTGTTCAAAGGAGATTCTTTAACTAACAGTGATTAACTTCCTCAGGGACACCAATACAATCCCCCAGTCTCTATAAAGAACGAGAAACAAACAATAACAGAAAATAAACAAATATAGATTTACATAAAAACCCTTTCGATAAAAAAAATTGCAAACTAATATAAAATCCACCTATAATCAAGAAAAACACGAACAGGTCATAACGATCTCTCTAATCACTTTCTCACTCACCTAAAGTTGTATGGACAGGGATCTTCTGTGAGTAGGGCCGGCAATTTTGGCCCGTCCCGGGCCTAAAAACCGGGCTTAAGTCTGCCCATTTAAAAGCAGTTTTCTCACGGCTCTCATCGCGTCAGCCCTCATCCATTACTTGCGCAATCTCTTTTCTTTTATTTTTGGTGAAAAACCTGCGCAGTTTCCCTCTCTTTCTCATTCTCACTGTCACCACTTTGCGTAGTGTCCTTTTTTTTCCAAAGAAAATGATAAACCGGGCTTAAACAAGGTAGGGCTCGGGCTTTCAATTACATATGAAGGCGGACTTGGGATTAATTGTTAGGCCTGAATATCGGGTAACGTGTCCTAGGCGGGCTCACCACATTAATTGGCATATTAAGGTAGAAGCCGGTTAATATGGTGGACCTCAGGTTCACATTTTTCTTAGGGTTTTAAAAATGACAGGTCGCCCTTTTTAATGGGGTTCACCTGTGAACACATGTCACTCTCCTGTGAATCTCAGAAGAGGTTTCTAGTGAGTTACCTCACAGAAGATCAAAGTCCAGTGCAACAAGGATCTTCCGCACTAGAGCTTTTAAATCCATTTTAATGCTTGTAAATAAATTTTCCGATGTACTGGGTTTACGGCTGTGACTAAGGGTGCAACTTTGGTGGGTTCAACTCAAAAACCAATCAATCCAAATTGACTTTGGTTTGGTTTGAGATATAGATAATTGGTTCGGTTATGGTTCATAAACTAGAATTAAATGTGGGTTTGGTTTTGGGTTAGAGCTTCGGTTAAACTGAGTCAAATCAAAACCCAAATTCTAATGCAAATACATCTAAATCGAATCAAACCAAACCGATTCAACCAAATTCCTTAATTGTAGTTAATTTCTCTTTCAGCGTAACCCTTAGGTATTGATGTCAATATGCGGCCTTGGGTCGGGCCATGCTTAGTCCTAATCTAGCTCAATCGAAAAATAAGTAGATTCTAACTCACCCAAGACCCGATCACAGTCCTATATTTATAGCCCAAGTTCGACCCTACGATTTTTATAGAGAATTATTACTGGGTTCATTTTATTACTATTTAAAATCATAAGCTCGTAACCATTCTTTTTCTATATATGTTTCGCCATTCAATCAAGTTTGTTTCTGATAATAACTTAGAATCTTAAAATTAAAAAGAAAACATCATATTATAAAAGAAACAATTTTCTTAGTTTAAGATACTTTTCAAGTTTTAACAACTAAATAGGAGACGATATTCTGAATGTTTGACGAGTAGATAATACTAGTATTCTAAGTAATGACTAAAAAAAATATCATGCTGCACCTAATGATTATGAGAGTAAACTCATCCGTTGCTGCAAGCCCATAAAATATATTTTTATGGATAGACATGATAAAATCATAATAATTTAATATATAAATGATAGTACTCGGTTTATCGGATTAGGTTGAGAAAGTTAATAGCCCAGCCCAAAATATAATACAGGCTCAAAATTGAGTCCAACCCCAACTCAAACCCCCTAAAGATACTTTGGATTGAATGGGCTATGGGCCGACCCATACAAATTGACAATCCTACCCTTAGCACCCTCTCATTTCTCTTTAATACTTTTATATTTAACAATATATATATATATATGCAATCTTAAATCAAAATTAGAAGTATAAAAGGATCATTTCTTTGTTTTTTTTTTAAAACTTTAATAGTCGAGTAATTCTCTTGATAATGCAAACTTAATTTAAAGACTTTCCAAGGAAATTACAGCATATTGGAGATCAGGCGGGCTAATTAATCCCATTAGACATGTGTTACCATCTTAAAAGCGCATGTACATGTTTCTGGGTATAGCCACATACACTGAATCACTCAATAAAATTGTAACGGCTGTACAACCATCTTTCACGTGCCAGTTGTCAACAACTACTGTACGGTGATTAGATTGTTTGGTAAAAAAAATGTGATATTTGAACCAGTTTAGAGATATCTGACCGTTCTTATCATCGAGAAGGAAAGTTTCTTGGAGAAGCAACCTTTTTGAATTTCAGTTTATGGGAGAACGCCACGTGTCCCAAACTCAATAAACACGAACTAACGTCCTCCTTGAAATATTCAAAAGGATGAAGACTTATGTTCTTACGGCACACTGCCTTCTAAACACTGGAAGGAATGAGGATTTCTCTACTGCTTCGAAGGATCTTATTTCACTCGAAGGACATATTTGGGGGCATATTACCCCTAATAGACTTCTCAAACACACGAAGTTACAAATAAAACCTTGAAGTCACATCTACTTATTCTCTAGAGCAGACTTCGAATGGTTTTATTACATTACCTTTACATTTTAAAGATATTCCACTTGAAGAAAGATTTTCGAAGGAAATACCTTCGAAGGAACTTTTATGTTTTCTAACTCAGAAGTCATTTTTGGATCATATCCAGAGACTTCAAAGAACCATTTATTATGCTTTGTCTTAAAAGGATCACGAAGTAGGTATATTCCTTCATGTAAAAGAAAATTCGAAAGACATGTTTGAGGGACAACTTCGAAGGACAAGTCTGAGGGATGACTTCGAAGGAAAAATTCAAGGGACCAACTCGAAGGCTAACTACCTCCAGATGGTGAAGGACAACCACCTCTATATGTTGAATTCGAAGGAGGTACACATTCCCTCATACTAAAGTGAATTTGAAGGAGGTATATTTCTTCATCCTAAGGTGAATTCGAGGCTAACCACCTTGAGATAGTCAATTCGTTAAAGGGCTTGTCACCCTAAAAAAGACTAAGGATTTCGTACTTCTCGAAGGACACTGATTTGGGTTTACTCCATCGAATGCACTCTTTTATGCATCCAAATTACAAAATAGGACTCGAAGTTGCTCTTATTCATTCTTATGAATTGACTTCGAATTATACATTAAGTATATTTCACTTCTAAAAGCAAATCCCCAACGGAAAGAGCTTTAGAAGTCGAAGGCACGCCATCTCCAGAAGTATTTCCTGAAGATAGGTTTCCTATGGACTTTGAACGTCCTCTCATTTCACTTTGAAGGAATTGACAAGGGAAACATATTTACTTATGATTTCATTCAAGTAGAAGGCACTAGAATTAGTTACTGTAATTATGAACCTTAAAGGATTTCAAGATAAACTCTTCTTTACATGGACTATTGATCATGAAACCGAGTTCCTTGATGAGAAACTTAACTTCGAGTTCTCTATATGGGTAATTCGAGAATACATTGATCATCTTGTAAGTATACAATTATTTTTTATTTCCTTCGAAGGAAGATAATCGCCAAAGGGAGTTCCTTCGAAATATACGAATTGAGAAAGGTATTTATGACATTGAAGTTTCCTCTAAAAAGTTGATTGAGACGGATTCTCAGAATGGGCAGGACGCGGTAAAACCTCACCTACTTATAATATCTGCTTTCTAAACTTTTCTAAATGAGGTTTTGTTTTATCTGGAATGGTGACAAGAATGGTGACATTGCTTTAAGGATTTGTATGAAAGTGACACGCGTCATCCAATCCGTGTTGCTCAAGTTTCAAAGCAACCTATCACAGACCAGGTTTTAATGTTTGAAGTAACTCGCCTCTCTTTCTCTGGAAGTAACTTAGGCGTGTTGAAGAACACGTGTCACTCAGGATATGGTTAGTGGATGAGGGCCCCCCTCTAAATACTTAACTGAGTGACATTTGTCTTATTTCAATAGATCAAAATTCCCTATAAAAATCGAAGTACATCCTCCATTAGAGGAGGATCTAAAGCTTGGAGAATTTGAAACTTCTCTGAATTTAAGAGGTAGAAAACAACAGTGAGTAAAGATACTGAAAGAGAAGGAGAATAGTCAGTCAAACGTGTATTTCTTATATATGTTATAGACTTCAAGTCTTTCAAACTCTGAGGTTTTCCTACTCTGAGATGTGCATTCTAACTGACTTTTCAGTTATTACAATATTCCCTTCCTCTTTGTCTTACTTACAGGTCAAAGTTGAGAAGGAGTGCTCTTGACAGAACGGCTGCACAACGGTTTAGGCTATCTTGAGACAGGCTTTCCCTACCCATTTATCTGGGGAGGCGGTTGTATTGGTTCATATGTATTAGTTATTTTATTATTCTAATATATTTTGTCTTTTACCAAATCATGGACCCATCTCAAATTCACAACCCAAAAAAAGAGGCCAGGAAGAACAAATTAAAAAGGAGGAAAAAGTATACATTAAATCAAAGTTAAGTAATTAAGATCATGATCTGATTCATCAAGGATTAGTAGCATTCTCAGATGATGAACTTAGTAACTCCTCCAAATAACTTGCTCCGAAATCCTCCAATACTAGCACATCTTCTTCTATATTAATACTAATAACCTTTATCTCATCATTTTTTATATTTTTCACTCATTAATGACTTCTTCTGATAGAGCAAATATATGGAAGTATGGTAATACGATGAGTGGTGGAGTATTCTATCAATTCAAAGTGTGATTCAAGGAAAAAATTGAGATAATAAAGATTTGACTAAAAAGATTTAGTAGAGTCATTAAGGTGAAGATTAAGATTATAAAGATTTGATTGAAGAGATTTAAAAAATTGCTTGAATTCAAGGTGATTACAAAGAGATCCAATTGGGAATTTAAATAGAAAAAATGACACAAAGATAAATATAAAAATTAACTCATACTAATCTCTAATTAAAAAATAATTCTAACTGTTTTCTAAATCTCTTCGATCAAATTTTTATAATCTAAATTTTTTCTTTGAATCATTCCTTGAGTTGATAGGATACTCTATTACTCACTGTATTACCATACTCCCATATATTTGTTCTATTATCCTCCTCAAAGAGTGTCTTTCTTAGTTATGAAGTGATCTTTAATATGAATCAGTAATCGTTTATGGAGTCCTCTCATCTGGAGTTATTTAAGTAACGTTGTAGCGTGCATACACATATATTACATATATATCCATATGGATGCATGCCACGATCCATATGTTTGGAATATGTGAAATTAATACAGTGCCCAATCTGTTCCTCCAACGATATCGTGAACCATGTAATAAATAAATTTATAGTTGCAAATATTTTCCATTTACACATTAAGAACTACTTGTTATAGGGATTAATTCTCGTTGGCCAGCCGACAACAAAGAAAACTAGCTAAAAGTGCCATTCCCTCTTGTTCCTTTACTTTCACAAATCTCTCGTAAGCTAAGGTAGAAGACCCGACGTGGATGGACGTAGATCCTCTGTACTGAACATGCCTGTGCTGGGCATGTGCTAAGAGACAGTCCGTGGGGCAAAATGATATTTTTGCCCCATAAAACATTTCAAGTAGAGGTGGGAATAGGTCAGGTTGTAAACGGATTGGGGTTTAAACGGGTTGGGTTGACCCGTTTACTAATGGGTCAAGAGAACATGGACCCGAGCCCAATCATTCAATAAACAGGTTGAACTCGTCAATTCGTTTAAAATTTAAATAATTAATTTAATTTTAAATTAATAAAATAATAAATCATTCACTTCA
>JAUPMG010196254.1:0-10094 GCA_031762675.1 Pachysandra terminalis
TTTTCAGACAGTGAATTAATGCCTAGAATTTATGAGATTGTCATAATCAAAGGGTTAGAGGGATCATCAATACTCTACTGTTTCTCTTATTGATTTAATCCACTTTTACTTTAGTTTAATTAATTTTTAGAAATAGATCATAAAATTCTTTTTCTTTGTCTAATAATTTTTCTTAGATTTAATCTGATAATTTAACAATCAAAACCCCTTCAGTCCTTGAGGTTCGACACCCTCAAAATAGCCTTATCCTACAAGGATTTGTCCTATTGCGAGTGGTAATTTTTATTGCACACATCAATGCGTGCCAATTCTGTTTGGATTTTGGCAAGAAGCACGACTTCAGCCCCATAGACTAAGGAGAATGGAGTTGCTTCTATCGCCGAATGCTTGGTTGTTCGGAATGCCCAAAGAGCAAGTGGTAATTTTTCAAGCCACTTCTTGTGATCGTCATGCATGGTAACTTTTCAAGCCACTTCTTGTTGCCTCAGCTTCATCGTTTCCATGTGGGTAATATGGCGTAGAACACTAATGCTTAACCTGATATGAACCAAGAAGGGTTTCGACATATCCATTTACGAAGGGTGTCCCGTTGTCAAAAATATTGCGGTGTGTACATCGAATCGGCAAATAAGATGTTCCTGGATGAACTGTGCCATGGTGGCGTCGGTCGTCTTCTTCAATGGAATGGCTTCCGCCCACTTCATAAAATGCTCAGTTTCCATGATAATCCATATATGTCTGCTAAGTATGGAATGGCCATGGAGTGACAATGCTTTTGAGGCTTTGAGCATGTGTATGGATCAGATTTTCATGAACTTGGCATTGATGGCATTTCATGACGAAGAGAGAAGAGTCGGCTTTTCATGGTTAGCTACTAGTAGCCAAGTGATAACAAATGATAGAGCCTCTTCTTCCCTTGGTGACTTTCGTACTCTCTGGCATGTGCATGGTGCAGTAATTATTTCGTTTTAATGTTCGGCACACATTGAAGAGGTCTTCCATCAAAAGATTGGCAAAATAAGTTTTCATGTTGCATGAAGAACCTCGTCGCCTTTTTCTTAAGTCTAGCAGAATCTGACTTACTTGTTGGTAGAGTGTCATGCTTGAGATATCTGACATACAGCTTCTCCCATTGAACAACACTATCAATGAAATGACATTCCTCCAGATCTGGATGCGCACCACAACAAGTACAAGAGGCTTCGCACTCGGCTATGTCTCGACTCATGTCTGGCCAAAATAACCTATATGTTGCAATCGCCCATACAAAGAAATTTCTACCATAGTACCGCACGACTTGTTGTGAATCTCTTGCATTATTTTCTTATCTTTAGCTGGCCAAAGATATCTCAAGAGAACACCATCGACTCCTCGGTAGTACAACACATTATTGTAGTCATAGTAACGTCGAAGCTTTCTTATCTTTGATACCTCTTCTGAACAATCTGTCAATGCTCAGCAGATCGGTTCACCCCAATCAGCTTCGTCTATCTCACTTTGTGGCTCATCTTGCAACTCAGTCCAACTAGTAGGAATAATTTGCCGAACTACTTAGACATCGATAGATTCTCCCGGCACGATGAGCTTTGATACCAGAGTAGTAAGTGCATCGTCATGCCAATTATCTGTTCTTCTTGTATAAGTGAAAGTGCTCTCGTCAAAGCTATCGACTAACCTTTGTCCAAATTTTTGATATGGTGCAAGATCGGCTTTTTTCCAATTAAAAATATCCTTACATCTGACTTATGACGAGGTTGGAATCACCTCTCACCTGAATTCTCTTGATGCCCATTTTCTTGGTGATACTAAGCCCAATGAGTAGTACCCCGTACTCGGACTTGTTGTTTGAACATTGGAAGTCCAACTTGAATGACAAATGAGTAATGATTCCATCTGGCACAATAAAGACGATCTCGGCACCACCTCCTTTTGTGATGGACGATCCGTCAAAATACATCTCCCATTCATCCGAGGATGCTAAATTCATATCCAGTCAGTCCTCATCATCAAAAATTTTTTCTATTCCTTGTCCATTATCTCTAGCGAAGTTTGACAACAAGTCGGCAACAACCTGAGCCTTAGATAGTTGAAATAGCCATTTTGTTTCCCCGCCGGACAGGCTTGGTAGTGACAATATGAATCTTACCAGGTCCGATCTTGTGATGAGCTGTACCGAGTGTGCCAAATAATAATGCCTTAAATTTTTAGAGGAATATATCAACGCTAGGCATTGTCTCTCAACTTGTGGGTACCGTAGCTCTGCTCCATGCAAAACACGACTCACATAGTAAACTGGCCTTTCATTTCTGTCATCGTCATCTTAAGCAAGAAGGGCATCAACTGCTGTAAACACAAATTTTGTTTATTTAATAATCAATGAACAACACCTATAGATACGAAATCAATTTGTAGAGATTTATAATTTTGATTTTCAAAAATTCTCCTTCTACAACTACTGAATTCGTATGCGATGTACAACCGCAAAGGACAGCCTAGGATCGGTGTCATCATATTAAGTGGTGAAACCAATAGTTGTTGTAACTGGCGTAATGATTTCTCACATTGATCCGTCCACATACGACACATCTTTCTTCAACAAGATCGTCAAAGGAACAGTATGTTGAGCAAGTCCTAGTAAAAAATGTTTGATATATGATACCTTGCCGAGGAACTGTTTCAACTCTTTGACATTGGATGGTGCCACTAGATTTCAAACTCCTTCTGCCTTCGTAGGATCGAGGACTATTCCACGCTGAAGAACAAGAAGCCAATAAACTTTCTTAATGATACGCTGAAGGCACACTTCATTGGGTTCATCTTCAACTTGAAAAATCGGCATCGCTCGAACACCTTCTTCAAACTCGTCATATGATTCACCCTCTTTTCGGTTTTGATGAACAAGTCAACCACATAATCTACGTCCTCTCGATGCATCATGCGTGGAATATTGCCATCGTCGGCTTTTGTTAAGTAGTTCCGGTGTTCTTCAAGCCAAATGGCATGACTGTATAAAAAAAGTTGTCAAGTGGGGTTCAAAACTCAGTCTTCTTTGCATCCCCAGGTGCCATCTTTATCTGGTTGTAACTGTTGAAGCCTTCCATAAAAGAAAACATATCGTGTTCGACGACGGAGTCTATCAGTAAATCCATGTTCGGCAAGGGAAACTCGTCTTTGGAGAAAACCTTGTTGAGATCTCTGAAGTCAACATAGCATCGTATCTGACCATTTTTCTTCTTAACCGGAATTATTTGGCAAGCCAAGCTGGATGTTGCATAGACTTGATGAATCCAGTGTTGAGTTTTCGAACTCTCTTTTTTATTTTCAGCTCAACATCAAGATGAAATATTCTTAGCGGTTGCTTGACTGGTTTAGCCGTAGATGCTATGTTCAACTTGTGTGTGACAAATGTCGGTTCAAGGCCTGACATCTCAGAATAGTCACAGGAGAAGACATCTCTGTACTCATGTAGTAACTCAACTAACCTTGCTTTCTCATCGGTGCCGAGGTTTGAACTTATGGAGATCGGCCTCAGTTGTTCGCCAGTCACTAGATTCACTTTTTCTAGGACTTCATTGGCTAGCTGGCTTGTATCTTGCGTTCATGGCAGAGCTTCCTCGATCTATTCTTTGGAAACTTAATAGGTGGGGTCATCCCCTTGGCCTTAATGTCGATAGGATGCCCCGCACATCATCAAAAACGGTAGACAAAGTGTCCGTCAAGCATTTGGACACAGATGAATCTTTTCTTGGAGGATGACGATGCTTCATTGTCATCCTTCACCTAAGAACGGGTAGCCTTTTGCTTTCTTCTTGAACATTGTGGCTCAGTAGTAGGCTCTTTCCCTCTCTGGTTGTCTTCCCATCTGGGCAAAGTAATGGCCCAAATGGAAGCTGGTGTAACCGCAGAAATTGTGGATCCAAGATCGGCCTAGGAGCACATGGAAGGTAGTATGTACATCGTTGACGTGGAGGTGAGAATGTGCCTTAAACGGTCTGACCTCCAACAAAGCATTGATGTAGCCAATAGTATACATGCCAAAATTGGCAAAACCATCCACTTCAATCTGTACCTATTGATCTATGACATCGAAAAGTGTGCGACTTTCACGATGCTTAACAGAATCAGGTTGACAGACAAACCCAAATCAATAAATGCTCAGCAAATCTCAACGCTGTTAAGTTTCGTTGTCATATACAATGGCCTGTTATGCTCATCGGCATTGGTCATATCCTTTGGGCCAAAAGTGACAAGTGGCCTAGCCTTCGACCGGCAACACTGTGACAGACATTCTGATCTTCAGCTGCCAGGACTATCAAAGCCTTGGTATCTTTATTACGATCAATTTCTGAGAAGCCCATCTCATCAAACAAGTTTCGAAACTTATTGAACTCTAGAGATGGTTGACTGATTGATCTGGCAAAACATGGTCTGCTGCAGACATATAACAGCCTCGTTGCCAATCTGTGTGCTCCGATTCCTGCACATGGGCTCTGACCATTGCAACCACTGCACGCATGCCCTTATGCTTGGGAAATGGGTTGGTATGGACCTGGCATCTAGCACATCCAACTCGACGGTATTGAGACGAATGTTGAAAATCCGCCGAAGTGACCAACACTTGGCCGTAGGATGACTAACAATGCAGTAGAACTTGCAGTAGTTCTCATGAGATTTGTCTACCTCGGTTGACATGACAGTGACTTCTGGTAAACGAATAGCCTTATCAGCTATCCATTGGTTGATGATTGCTTCGACTTGGTCCAAACTGCAACGAAATGGAGGAGGATCCTCCCACTTCTCTTTCTCTGGTTGAGACAAAGTAATGTTGATTGCACACTTTTTTCCAACAGACTAAACCATCAAAGTAGTAGCTATTTTCTCTTATTTCTCTCTTTTCAGCTTGTCAGCCCCCTCAAGGAGCCGAGTGAAGTTACTGATGTCGAGGTTCTCAATGTGTGCATGGTAATCACGTTCCATAACACGAATGCATAGTTGAACCAACCTCTCTTTGCTGATCGGCTCATGGCAGTCAAGGGCAATGGCATGAAAATGCTTGACGTACTCGACGAGCCCTTCACTCAACTTTTTTTACTCCTTGCACAGGTTAACGAGGGTGATTCTCTCTTCTACAAGGAAGAACTTTCTCAAAAATATTCATACCATCTCCTTCCATGTATGGACGGAGTTCAGTGGAAGGTTGGAATACCAAGTATATGCCTTGACCGGCAAGGATTTTGAGAACTCACGGATCCGCAACTCCTTGTCTATGGCATTTGCACCAAGAGTGTCCATATAATGGCTAACATGCTCTTTGGTGTTTCCGATCTTGCCATTGTACATGATGAACTTTGGCGGAACATAACCTTTGAGGGAAGGTTTCTTCAAGATGTCCACCGAATAGATAGGACGAAAATCACAGTTGGCATTATTGTCTGGCAACAACACTTTTTCACTCCTTAGAAGGGTGTTGACATCGGCAAGCGTCATGTATCCATCCACCTTTGGCGGTTTTGAGTTGATGGCTCTAGCACTTCTTCGGCAACAACAGATGGTGGAAGAGCTTGGCGAGCTACGTCAATGCTTGCCAAGGATTCGGCACCACGATTATTCTACTTGTGAAAATTTCGTCATAGTATAGTTCAGATCGGCAGCGGAATGTGCTCGGCCGATCGCAAGCTCGGTTCGGGTTCGAGATTATGACTCGACCACCTATTCCTTTTTGGCCACCACTATGTTTGGCGGTTGGGGCTCTTCCAGAGCATTGGAGCCAGTAAAAGCACGTCGTCTTCTAGCCATTTCTGAAGGAAATGCACTTAACGAAGGAAATATGCAATATTGAGCTTTGGCTAAATCTGGGACTAAAGTGTCGAACGTCAAACTTCACGGAACTTGGCAAAAATCAAGGATAAGAATGCCAAGTATCAAATCTCTTGAAATTTGGCAGAAAACTATAAGGACCTAAATCCACTATAAGATGCCCAGATTTAATTTTTGATTTTATATAATTTATCGGTAATTATTTGTATTTAATTAAATTAATTAAATCAATTAAGATGACCCACGATCAGCGTGCATGCTGATTGTGGAGGCTATGAGAATGGTAAGGAGGGTTGAGGGTTAGAGGATTTCCATTCTCACCCTAGTCTCCTTTTGAATCTAGATCTAAGTTTGAGAGAAAGGTCGAGAAGAGAGAGAGAGAGAGAGAGAGAGAGAGAGAGAGAGAGAGAGAGAGAAGAGAAGCCTTGTTGTTTTGAACGAGAACTCAGTTGATCGTGTTGTGATTTGCAGACGTCGTTTAGTGCCAGAAGAAGAACAAGAACTCCAGGAACCAATCACCTATCTAGAAATGATCAAGTAAGTTGTATTAGACAGTGTAGTTCCGTTATCGAGATTTCAGATCTGAGTATTCTGATTCGTGATTTTTTTTGCTATTTCAATGATCACGTTTAGATCCTTATGAAGATATGTTTTAAATGACGATTTTGAGGTTTGAGTATGATTTGAGTGTTTTATACTTGATTTTGTATGGTTCTTGAATCAATTTAAAATTGTAAAGTTTGGATTTCGGAACCCAGAAATACCCAGAACCGGGCACTGTCGGTAGGTACCAGTCCACCAGTTACTCCACCGACATAGAGCGGATTATAGGCAAAATTGGGTGTTCAGTAGGCTTCGGTCCACCAGTTACTCCACCGAACAATTGAGAAAAACACAGAGATTGTTCAGTAGACTTCGGTCCACCGACAGAGACCATTTTGTAGTTGATTTTGGCTCTTCAGTAGGTGCCGGTCCACCGACTACTCCACTAGCTACTCCACCGAAGGTCCAGTATATTGTGCAGACTTGTAAATCATTGTGGATTACCTGGGTGGATGATGAAGGGCTTAGGCCATTGATTGTTATTTGGATTTCAGAAACAAGTTTTGACCAGAAGGAATCTACCCTACCTGCGGGGAGTCAATTTGGTGTTCCGAAGTTGTTGTGACCATCATCCCACCTTCGGTTTAATGTTGATTAAATGTGGAATTACCTGGTCTATTGGTTATGTGTGATTGTTTGGGGTGTGATAACATGATATGCAGCTTATGGTGGTTAGCAATTGGATTATCCCCGTGTATGGGCCCGTGGATAGTTTCCTTTGTTGATCCTCATTTGGAGTCCTAGTTAAGTGCATTACACACTAGGCTAATATTGAATAATAAGTGAACCGGGAGGTGGAAATCAACGGAGAAACTATGCAAAGCCTCCGATTGGGTTGACTATATACCGGTGGGGTGAAAGGGCCCACTTAAACTAGGGTAGGATGCTTACCAGCTCCTATACAGGTTTGCTATCCCTCGAGTATGGTACACTCGTAAATTAGTATATGGTGGCCTTCATACCATGGGTTAGCACCCGGAATGAAGAGGGGGCTTTCGGCAGTCCCTAGGACGATGTCTTGAATTGATTCTGTTGGGAAGCTTCTGGTTGAGGTCCACTTGTCAGGAAGTGTTGGTTTAGTTGATTCACTATGCATATTCATAATAATTGTGTATTCATCATTGCATTCACTATTGGACATGTGATTGAATCATTCATATCATACCATATCATATTAAAAATACTCATTTCATATTATGATCAATTGTTGTACTAACCCCGTTGATTTGGTTTCCATAAAAGGACAGGCAACTGTCTATACTCTTACTGGGCATTCAATGGCTCACGCAACTTAGTCATACTGTAGGATGGGAGGAGTGATCGTTGTGTTAGCTTATAATGTTGTTGTTGCTGTTATTGCTTGACTTAGTTTAATATTTGAATTGGTCAATGGATTTGTGCTCCCAAGGGAGCTATGGTTGTAATAAACTTGATTAAAGTTTTGATGTACTTGTTTTGGGATTATTTAGACCTATGTAGGCCTTGGCTTAGCTGTAGCCAAGACCGTTTGATATTAGACTTCCGCACTCTGATCATTATTAAAAAAAAAAAAGGTAAGCTATTACTTTTATTTTGCTTGTGGTTTGGTAGCAATCCACGGTCCATGTGTGGATCCCGAAGGTCTCACCTCGAGATCCGTGCTATCCCTCATTGGGATTCATGCCACGGGATCTGGGGCGTGACAAAAATGTTCTTACTCTCGTGTGGAGTCTCTATTTAATGTAGGTGGGATATTTGTGAACACTATCCACATAGATGAGGATGCTCACATGTCATTCTACAAATCTCAGGATCAAGATATCTAGATCCGACCTGGGCCTAAATCGCTATTATACAACCATTCCCAAGAGTTTTATTTCTTCCAAAGATGGGGGAGCAGGTCGAGAAGGCGTGGAAGGTAGGCTACGATTACGATCTGGTGAAGGGAGGTGCTTAAGTATAGACCGATACCTACTTATGAGTTGCCTTCTAAATCCTCTTAACTGCTGTCTCTCAAGGCCTCAAGTATGATGGAGATTCTCTAATGAAAATCTTCTAAGCGTGGAGCTAAGTGTGGAGTGCCAAGAGAATTCAAAAAAGTATTCACATTCCCACTTTGTGTCTTCTTTTTTTCCTAGGCTTTATATAGGCCAAGAGAATCTCTAGGAAGGTGACAAGTGTCACCATCCTTCTCACTTGTAACCACAATCCAATAACTCCCCATTAACATGGTAACTCCCCCATATTAATGCATAATTGCCAAGTTAATGGTGTTCTAATGGTCAATTAACTATCCTATTCTTATGGTAACAACTCATTAATAGCAATTCATTTATGGCAACTCACAAGACCGTATCTCGTTGTCACTCGACTTTGTCAAACCGCAAGTTGGTGTGTCGAGTTCGGCTCGGCCGCTGACGATACCTGTACCCGTATCACCCCTAACCCCACTTAGTGGGATATATGACCTCACCCACAAGGACCATATATCAAGTAAGCTTGAAACTCAAACTTGAGACCTCTAGTTCCTGAGCTGGAGAGCCTGCTAGTTGAAATAACTCGTATCCACCACACCTTAAAGATGCCAGAACCCCCACCCCCCCTCTGACGGGATCTTGCCCAGGACAAAGATCTCCTCTCCTGAAAACTCCTGCAAATCACCTAATCAATCAGTACTCGACCAATTATTCATAAGCTTGATTGAGTCATGCCTAACAAGATCTTCGGTTCAATCATCTTGTTCTATGTCGAGGATTATTACATGCGAATGTCGAGCTTTTCTGAATCTCGTAACTGTAAAAAAGGGCCCCGGTACGAACAAGTTCCATCGTGTCGGGGTCCTCTTTTCACAAAAGTATTTGGCAAAAAATAAGCCTAGGAGCCCCTATGTCAGGGACAGCTAGTACCCCCGGCAGAATGGGTGCCTAGGCATTTTGTCACATCCCAAATCTAGAGTTCTCGATTGAGACGTTTATGATTCAAAATTGTAAATCTCACCCCATTTCACATTGGAGAGGTAAGTCAATATGAAACCAAACACATTGAAATAAATAAGATTCATGATAAAAATCTATTTCATAATATAAATCAAAAGTATTTGAATAACATAAATAGCGGAATGAAAATATCAAGTTAATCGTAGTCTCATGTATCAAGCAACCTCCTACTAACTACTCAAATCTGAAACTAAGACTGAAATCAATTCAAAACAACCAATAAATCCTACTACAATGTCTAAGAAAATCAAATATTATTGTTCTCATTATAACTACTATCTTCTTGGAATTCCTCTCCTCCTTGCATTTTATAGTCCAGCTGCTCTCCTTCTATCGATCTTGAAAATATGGTTGCTTGAAAGCGTAAGCTATACATAGCTTGTAAGTAAACTAATAAAAGCACCATTTAGGAATGGAATAGGGATAAATCCACTATTTATGGTATTCTCATTGTTACTTAACAGAAAAAAAAAAGTAATAATGTGATAACATGAATAATAAAAATGTAATGCAATGAAATATGATATATTGGTTCAATTATTAATGTATGCAATGCATGATCATGCAATAAATATATGATCACCATATGTGATGTCAAGCACAGTCATACGAAATGCAATATGCATGTTGTTTGGCATTCGAATGATGTATGTCCACATCCAATCTAATCCCAGTCTATTCGGTATGTCATCGTGACGC
>JAUPMG010196265.1:0-10093 GCA_031762675.1 Pachysandra terminalis
AGAGAGCGACCTGGTCCGCGCCTCAACCCAGCCTCAATTGGAAGTACATTTTATTATTTCTGTTACAGATTTAATTGAGCGAAAAAGGTATTCTCCAACGAATTTTCTGCTATATTTTACAACAATTTTAAGACGTTTGCCTTCTTAAAAGAGAATTTGCCGGATAATCTTTCGACAGAAAACATTTTGGCCTCGATCTGGAACGACTCCAAAGTAGAACGAGACATCTGAACATTACGAACAGATTTTGCAGATATTGACCCAGACGCAGCGGGAAGTTCCGGCCGAACCACATCAGCGAATGAAGCGGACGAAATACTGATGGAAGGAGGGGGAGGAAGAAAAGAACTAGAAGGTATCGAAGCAGAAGGGTCTGCCAAAAGAGGAGAAAAAGAAGAGGGTTGAGAAGAGAAAAGAGGATTAGGCGGAGGAAAAGCCATTAACGCTACCATGTGGCGAGAGGGAAACCTTTGTGTATTCTGACGGAGTGGAATACGCAAGTATACACAGGTCTTCGGAAACCCTCAACCCCAAGGGGAAAGTTTCCACCTTCACCAGCGCCGGTGAAGCTCTCCGTCACCCTTCAGGACATTAAGTTAAGGGATGAAGTTTCTGATTTGATGTTGGATTTAACTGACGTCATAGTGAAGCTCAGATTGATGAATGTCATTTTAGATTGGACCAAGACTCTTCTTGGAGGATTCCTCTCAGGTGTCAATTGTTCAATAGAGAGCAAAGTTTGAAAACCATAAAAAGAGGGGCCTGCGTCCACTAGCACAAATTATGACGTACACTCTCCCACTTGTGATTAGCAGGTGATTCGGTGGCTGCGGGAATTATCCTTTTTCTTCAAGCCTAAACGTTCATCTCCGTTTTCGGGTCGTTTGTTATTGGAAGCATTGGGTATTGATCTCTTATATTTTCAGCCAAAAAAAACTAAGATCTTGAGGTGGTTCTTGGGTCCTAGTTTAAGCTGTTGTAAGCTTAATGTGGGTGGTTCTTCTCTTTGCAATTCTGGTGTAGGTGGTGGTGGAATTATAAGAGATGCAGATGACTCTTTCATTGCTGCTGATTATTGTTTTATGGTCATTGCACGAATAATGTGGCTGAGATTCGTGCTCTTTTGGATGGTTTATTTCTTTGTGCGGATCTCGGTCTTCATTTTATTGAGATTGAAACGGATTCTAGGAGTGAGGTCGATTGGTTGCAAAGGAGATCTGATCCTCCTTGGCATATATTTTATTAGTGGAGTTTATTCTTAGAGTTCTCGCTCAATTCCAATATTATTTTTCGCGTGTATAGGGAGGTTAATTCTATTGCTGATTTTTTTTTTTTTTTGCTAAAAAGGGTTCTTCGGAGGTTCTTAAATATGATGAATTTTCTTCTATTCCTGCGGATGTTGGAGCAATTCTCAGATTGAGAAAATTGGGTTTGCCTTAGATCACGTTATAATGAGGTTTTTTATTTGGTTTTTAAAATGTTAGAATGCTTTGTCTATAAAATCATTCTTGTCATGCCTCTTATGTTTTTCAAGTTGGATATTATTGCTAGGGTAAGGCTCTTTGTGTCCCCCATAATAATAAATAAATCTATCACCATCATAGAAAAGAAAGTGTAAAAAAAAAAAGTTAAAAAAGTTCAACAGCATTATACATTGATTATAAGGAAATCAAGAGAGAAGAAAATTCTGAGGAAAAGAAGAAAAAAAACAAGAAATACCTCTACAAATGAACTGCCACCAGGATTTCTCATATCACAGACCCAAAAATAAGGATGGCTGCTTGGGAGACTATCATCACTAATTTTCAGATTTCCAAGAGAGGCCTTTATGCTAAATGAAGATGGGAATACCTTAGAACAGAAAAGAATAGTGTAAGCACCAAAAGATTTAGCATACGAATACTAAATAGATTGTTCAGATCAAAAGATAGCTCTAAAAAACCTTAATATCAGTAAGCAAATTGTCTTGGGATAAAGTAGCAAGCTTAGTTCCAGTTTCATTCATCAACGAAATCTGAGCACGAGCCATATTTAATGTTAAACAGAAGATAACTCTGGTTTTTCCTTTTCCCAGAAATCCTTTAATTACAGGCTCTTGAACTGTAGAAGAATGTTGACCATCAATCACATCTTCCTTAGAGGAGTCATGTTGTATCATGGATGACGATGACTTGTCAGTGAAAGCTTCGCAGCTGTCATCCTCAATATTAATAGCATTAACAAACTCCATAATTGCAAGAATTGTTGGCCTATGGCAGAAAAATGATAATGTAGCAAGAGTCACAGTTACCTGCAAGGGATAATTGTATAGCAGTTAGTAAGCAAGAATAAGTAGTGGCAGGTTGTCAACAAGCACAAAAGAATCACATACCTGCTTATCTATATTTTTATACGAAGGAGAACTCTGATCATAGATAACTATTTGAGCCTTCACAAAGCTATCGAAGGTATCAGTCTGTTCCATGTCCCCATTTCTTGTAGAAGCCTCGTCATCAGGAAGTAGACCGGCAATATGACTAAAACTAGGTCTTAATGATAGCTTTTCTGATGATAGTGAACTTTTGGAGCCAGGGTATCCGGATACATTTCCTGTTGGATGGGATGGGGAATCAATACAGTCAATCAGGTTTTCAGATGCCTCAAAAAAATTTTCCTCCCCTCCACTTTGAGTTAAATCACTGCTACTATAACTTTGATTTCCAGCAACGTCGGAAGTGGATGGTCCAGCCAACATGCGAGAGTCTGTACCCTTGATGAATGATCTGGCTAGATAGCAAGGTTGAGTCATTCCTTTGCAGCAAACTAAATCTTCAATCTCCAAAGATTTCAAGATAGTGCCAATGTACATGTCATTAGCTCGAATTGAAAGTTCAACCTGTTTTGGGGGATTTGATCAAATCCTCAAATGAAAGATAATAAAACAAAAACAAAACATCCAAAACCAGAAACGCAGGTTGATGCCAAAATTACCTGACCACCTAGTGCACGAAATTCAAATAAACGGCTTTCCTCTGCTAGAAGAACTTTCATGAAACTTTGGTTACTCTAGGTAAAAATAAGAAAACAAAAACTCAATAAGATACATAAACAAATTGATTCTTAATTTATCATCAGAAGTTATATCTTAAGAAAATTATATAAAAATGAGCAAACCAAAAAACCCAATCAAAACCTACTTGATGATTATAACTGAAACAGATCTTTAGTTCATCAAGAACACCAGTGATGAAGATTCTCTCCTTCAATAAATTCATCACAGTACTGTTGTCAACAAATTCGGTCACCACCTTTTCAGGATCCAAGGAAGATTCAGATAAACTTGTGATAGGAGCAGAGCCCTGCATAGATTAAATTTAAGTAGGTCCCCATTACTTGATCTATAGACAGCAGAGGTTCATATATTAGGACTGAAATGATCAAAGTGGCACTGCAAACCACTAAAGCCACCATCTGATAAAATTATGCATTAACTTTTGGATCTAAAAAAAAATAATTCCATTTTACCATTTCCTGTTTCACCTTATTTCACTCAAAAAGAAAATCACATAGAATTGTTGAAGCTTCTTACAAGAAAATAAAACATAAGATAACAAGAATTACATTTACCACTATATAATGGAGATAACACTAAACAATGGAGATGTTTTACGCAACTTTTTCTATAATTCTAGTGGCTCTAAATCAATAGATTTCTTGCATATCTTCAAGGTTGTCAATTGCAATATGGTTCTTAGAATTTAGTGGACCATGCTACCCAGTTAGATCATGGCATGTTTATATCAGATTTACAGACTCGTCACGAAGTCAAGGCCCAAGGCCATAAAAGAAAATATAGAAGGGGTAGAAAAAGGGGGCAGCACCAAAGTCAAATCAAGATGGGCAGATGAATGCACAATGTGATATGATTTGAACATACAACACAACTTTTATCTCTTTTTTCCATATTTTAGCTTTTTTATTATGAGTAAAAAGGAATTTATACTAAGACAAAAATGCAAGAGAAATCCCAAGCTACTAAAAATACTAGAGATATACAAAGCAACTATTCAACTATCATTGCACCCGTGCACCATCTGAAGCTATAATTTAATCCCACTTGTGAAAATTTTCCAGTCATAGTACCAAATTTCTTTAAGACATGGAGCACAAGGAAAAGCAATCTCCAACATGTAAACCACTTATAGTAACGAATCAGATGAATCCTTCGGAGTTATGATAATCCCTTCATTCCAAATCCACCACCAAGCATACAGAACAATAGCCCCACAAATTTCTAATCCAGAGAACCGATATCTTCTAGTTCCAGTAACACATCACACCAATCAGAGGTGAAGTTACTACCCAATAATCCTAGATCGGCTAATCAGATGTAACAAAGTCGTGCAAAACCTCAGCTTTTATATAATTTTTTAAAAAACGAAGTTCATCATAATTGTAAATAAGATTCACAAAGGAGGGAAAGAGTATTCCCTACACACCAAGTAAAATTTACAATATAATTGCCCCCGAATTGAGGAGCCCTATCATGCCCTACAAATCAGATTAGGGCTTCTCAGTTACAATTATAGCGGAACAACCAACACTCCATAAACCCAATCAAAAAACCAACTAATAATAAAGCGACAATGGAAGCACATACTTGCCATTTTCGTCTATAACTAATATAAAAAATTCTACAGAGCACTCGAGTGCCCACGGAAAAACAGAGTTTCTTTGTATCACTTTTTTGAAATTTCAATTTTTTTTTCTTACAGCACTTGAGCATGGTTTAAAAGAACAATATATCACCTCTCACAAACCTTGATATGAATCAAGGGGGTAAAATAAGTTTACCGAATTTCATGGGCAAGATATCGCGATGTATCTTTTACTACTACAATGTGCCTGATAGAAAACGGATGAAAAAGTGATATTTTGATCAAACCACCAAAATCGACAGAAACCCCCTTTGATGCTTCTGAGGCCCCTACAAAGCCCATCCCATTAAAGTCAGCCCAAATTATCCCTTTTCGAAAATATATCAACTCCACTTTGAATCAATGGTAATTCTCACACAGGCTATAGGGAGATCAGAGTGTCATGCATTGATCTGCATTTCAGCGAAGCTTTTATGGATTTAAAGGATTAAAATCCTGAAAAGCAGGGAAAAACAAATTTTTGGGGTTCCAATTTGTATATGTATTGTTAGGTTCTCTAATAATTATGTGTAGATTGGAAGGCCAATCAACGTGTTGGTCGGGAAAAGTCACTTTTAAAATTAAAACTTATTTATTATAATTGTTATATAAAAATAACTAAATATATAAATATCAAATTATATAATAATTATATCGTGACCATATCCTCAACCTTTTACCAAGAAAAACCTCCATATTATATATCAAGAATATCATTTCTTCCTTAAAATTGCAAAACTTAAAATTATATAAAATATCGAATTTTTCAAAATATAGATTTGTAACAGATAAGTGGTCAAATAATATTAGCTAATAGTATTGTTTGTATAGCTGTAGATTTTAGCTTCGGATGGGTAAGTAGCCAGAAGCGAAATGTTTTGGTTATTTGCTATTACATTGCCCATTCACATCATCCCTTAGGAGCAACTTGCTAAGCAGATTTGGAGTTACGGATGCCCTCTAGTCCAGGAAATTTAGAAGGAAAATCGGTAGATTACAGGTTTCGTGGAACATGGGCTTTTGTCAATTGTTTGGATGGGGGGAACGAGCATAATGTCCTTAATTTTAAAGGCCAAAGGAAGTATGTGTCGAAGGTAAAGTTGCAAATGCTTAGCAATCCTTTTCATTAATTCACTTTGTCAAAGGAGTTATAACAGTTGAAATTCCAATCATTATGGAGGATTGGTCGTATAGCCTTTATGTTAGAACCTATTTTAAGTTAGCATGCTTTTTGGTTGGATAGCTTCATTCTATACAGATCTGAGTCTTATCGCTATTTCGTATCCATTGTTTGCAATGTCAGCGACATGGAACGAAATGTCGCCGACATTTCCCCATTTCCCTCCTCAATAACACAGAATCTGGGGGTAAATCCCCAGATTTCGTTTTTCCCCCATGTCGAGCGACATGGGTGACATGTAGACGACAAGTCAGCAAGATGGGGGAAAAAATTTCAAATATTTTCGATATTTCCCCCATGTCTCTCAACATGGGCGAAACATATCAGCAACATGGGAAAAGTTTTTGAAAATTTTTTAAAAAATTGAAAAAATTTTAAATAAATATTAATGTTAATAATATTATGATGTATTTAGACACTAATAAGGGTTGTTTAAAACTTAGGGGGGGAACCCATCAAAAACCCTAGATTTCCCCATCATTTCCTTTTTTCCCTCATGGATATGCCACTTGATTCCTAGTTTTATGTATCTTTTAGTTTGACTTACATTCACTTTAGTTTGGCTTAATTACATATATCATATTGTTTACAGCTTACAGACCCAACAGCGTGTAAGTTAACCCCCCCTCAAGTAATGACTATTAACGTGTATCATTTTCTTTGTACTTTTTGATGTATTTGGATGGATTTAGGCCTTCATTAGATATGCTTAAAGTTTGGGGCAAGAAATCCATCTAAACCTCATGGTTTCCCCACATTTCCCCTTGGTTTCCCATTTTTTCCCCCGTGTCGCCGACATTTCCGCAGAGCCACCTGGCGACATCGACATGGCGAACCTTGTTCATATCTATTCAATACAATTATTCTTTCACCAATCAAGAAATATGTTTGTAGGTCTAAAAGATTAATATTCTATCAATTAAATAATTTTTAAAGAAAAACCTCAAAAAATTGAAATATCTAAAAACATTTTATTCTCCCTATTCAACTTTGCTGTTTTTTACAAGTAGCAACCATTGTATATATCCTCAAAATGTAAAACAAAGTACAAAATAAATTAGGTGTCAAAAGAGCGCACCTGATTAAAAATAATAGTAATGAAAAGTAAGCTACATTAAAGTATCAAACTACATAAGAGTAGCCAAAGAACTAAACAAACTGACTACCCAAACTCCAAAACTACACAATTAAAAGCTATGTCCTTGCTAGCATCCCCTCAAAGGGAATCTCAAAAAAGAAATATGCTCTCTACGATCCTCTAGCCAGAAAGATAGCTACTGAATTGGCAACACCGGGTACGTAAGAGAAAGTAGTGTGCATCCCTCGAGTAAGTTGACGAGCCAGCCTAACCACATAAAGTAGCCTCCAAGGACAAACTTGTGAAGAGGTCATTCAAGAAATCATTGAATAAGAATACCCCCTATTTCCAAAGACTCAAACACAAGAGCTCGGGCCTCTCTCAATCCGATCATGAGGACTAAGATCTCAACACGAGCGAAAATCTCCCTCTCCAATCGGCCCTGAGAGTGCAAGTAGTATATCTCCTCTCTCATCCCTAAAAACACCTCCAACTCCCGATGGGCCCATATTACCCACCAATGATCCATCAAAATTAAGCATAATGAATACTTGAAGACACTTCCATAATGATGAAATCGAAGAAAACCCGGAGATGTATCTGCAATAGTGGAGCAACCTCTCAATAACGTAATCACTAAGAACACTCTAAATTCCCGACATACTACTAGCTATGAAAACATCATCAGCATAATCGAGTCTATAATCTCATTAATGTTATGCTCCTTTCACCCCAGATGACCCACAAGATAGTAAAAAAGAAATGAAATATACATCCCCCCCTGGAAACCTTCTCTAACCCGAGCATATATATCCCTTCAAGTAATACCAAAGCAACCCAAGCTAACTGAAAGAAAAACATACATATCTGCCTTGCAAAGCTACAATGAAAGAACAAGCAATCCACCTACTCTCTGACCTCTACACATGAAAGAAATATATACGGAAAGAGCACAAATACTTCTCTTTTTCTATAGCATGTCACAAGTGCTAACCCTGTAAAGAATGGATGTCCAAACAAAAGCCCTTACTCAAGTCAGGGTTTCCAAATATTAGAAGGAACAAAAGGAGAAGGGATTGTGTTCTAAATCATAAAAAGGAAGTGGAAGAAGGATTTAGTGGTGAAACAGCCACCAGGCTCCAAATATCAAACAATAGAATCAAATATATGTGGGTGAATGGAAACAACTCTTAGAAACACGAGAGATTTCCTAGTTCACCTAGGTCACTAGGTCCTAAGTCCCTCCTAAATTCCAAATTCCGAGACAACTCTGTGGAATACAAGGAAAAAGTGTTTGAAACAAAAGCTTATCTACTTTGAACAAGCCCATAGAAACTAGGGAAAGAGGTCCACTCTACTTGTTCATTGACTTATTTTTGCATCTGTACAAAGCCTAATATGGCAAAAAAGGGAGGCAGCCAGAAATTGGTTTGCAGTATCTCCAGCTAGTCCCCCGCAATATTAATGACATAATAATGACATTATTTGTTACTTCTAAGGCCAAGTAATGGGAAGCGATGATGTCTCTTGTCTAAAAAAAGCACCAAGCAAGAGGATATATAGATGTGGCTGACTACCCAAATGTATCTCCCGAAGTTCATATCCCGAACTTCAGGATGAGTTACAATGGGGTAACCTGGGAGAAGGTGATGATGACTACAATGACGATAATGACCTCGTATATCCCCATACTGTGAGACTAAACAAGACAGGATAGCACACTAACAAGATGTTTATGCTTCATTATGATGTGAACAAGAACAGAGGCAGAAAGCAACCTTAAATGAGTTGGGGTATGCCAGTATTATCTCCAGGGGGATTTCCCCATTTTACCGAAATTGGTGATATATCGAGCAATATATAGTCAATTTATGGATATATCGCCGGTATTGGGGATATATTGAATTTTTTCCTCATTAAAACTTGTTGACACAGTCGACATGAAGACAATTTGATCGAAATACCCATTTCAACAAAAACCTCCTTTCGCTGCAAGGTGACCAAAATCTTTTTTTCTTCTTTATTTTCTTTCTTTTTTGACATTTTCTAAAGGATTTAAGTTACAAAATTTAAACGAAAGACTCCATTAGTAAGATCTGACAAGACTCACAAGGCATATTGAAGCATCAATTTCGGAGATTTGTGAGGTATATTTTCGTTTTAAATTGTATTGTTTGCATAACTGTAGTTTTATCAGGTTGAAAATGCATGTTAATGCATCTATTCGAGCTGGGTCGACACTCATTATGGATGTGATACTCATTGTTGTCATAGATTTGATCATGTATTTGGATGCTGCATTTTTAGTTATTTCAGTGTTGTTTTTTACAATTAGATGTAGTTTGAATTTTGGGTGGATGGTAATTCACATTTTATGTAACAGTTCATATTAACAGGCTGACAGCACGTATGTTACTTGGATCACTAGATGTTTGTTCATCATTATGTGTAGTTGTTTATTGTTATATTTTGAGTTTTTTTGTGTTCATGTATAGTGATCCCTGAAGTTTCATTAAAAAATACAAATTTTTCCTAATTCTCCCTCCATCTCTCTCCATCTAGCCAAAAAGTCCGCCAAAACAAAAATATCTCCAGATATTTCGATGAAATTATCCCGAAGTCTCGGTGGCAAAATTTCGAACAAGTGCGACATTTAAAACACTGGAGTATGGTGGTGACGTGGTACGGAATAAGTGAAAGCCACCTTATGACCTATGTAGGCATGTCTGGGAAGAAAAAAATATGGATATATAAAGCGGGTGCTAGGTCCTTTAAGGGGTGATGCTAGGACTTTTAAAAGATGTTGATACAACCTAGGGAGCCATGCTAAACCGGTAGGCATAAGGCACAGCCAAAATGTGAGGATGCCAGATTTTCCTATGGACCCTATTCTATAAAAAAAAAATACCGATTCTAAAAAATGAAGGTTCAATAACGCAATAAATCCAAGATAAGCGAAGGAGGAGGTGGAAAGGTTGATAAAAAAAACTATGTTATACTTAATCACATCCCAAGGAAAGCTGCAGAGCGGTTATGCATCACAGCAAGGACTAGAATTCAAAAAGATGGTAAAAGGGTGACGCCCCTCACGTTACATGAGATTATAGGAAAGTATTCAAATGAGACGACAGAAGAGATGAGGGAGTACATTGATTCCAT
>JAUPMG010196276.1:0-10093 GCA_031762675.1 Pachysandra terminalis
AAATCACATCACACTCTCTTCTGTCCATGAGACTCAACCATGTGTCTCGGACGCTAGGGTTTAACTCTTAGATCACTGGGATCTAGAGTCGATGCGTGTAGTGATCGTGCTCATTAACTAAACATTCAAGGGGTGTAAGAAGATGCAAAGCTGGAACAGTCATGTATACATGCATTAGTTGTACTATGTTCAAGTGTTCACGCAAACTCTCACTCACTATCATCCATTAACAGTTCATTCACTTCACACACATAATTTGCTCATATACATTCCATGTCATTCACAAGTATTCACCCTCGTTCATAATAACTTACCACATATTTACATTTCTGCAATAATATAAATCAGGAATTGACTTATAGTAATTGATATCGGTCGGCATTGTTAGACCCGAAGTCTCCTTCAGTAGTTCCTTTGCATACCATGGAAGTTACGGGTTTCCTGCCAGTTTCTCCGACATCAATTAACATGTGCAAGTGTACATATCAAAGGTACAATATCAAATACAATATGCAAGCAAGACAAACTGTTCAAGCAAGGTCCCGAGGTCCGATAGGGTACTTCGGCGCACCGAGGAGTGTGCCGAAGAATGGTTCTGCGGACCATTCGGCGAACCCTCTTGTGGCTCGGCGAACAATCCAGGGACTGGTGTTTTTGAAAAATCCTTCGGCGAGGTCTTCGGCGGCCTTTCAGCGTACCCACCTGTGGTTCGGCGGACTTTCCAGGGACTTACCTTTTCTGGGTAAACCTTCGGCGACCGTTTCGGCGCGCCGAAGGGGTTTCGGCGAGCCCTTCAAAGTGTTCATACTCAGTGGCCGTTTAGGCTCGCCGAGAGATCGCCTTCCACCCAGAATTCGGTTCGGCAACCAGCTCGACACACCGAGGAGTGCGCCGAAGGGTCAGAACAGGTCAAAAATAAGGGGTTTTCCAAGGACTTTCTACACTAAGTCATTACATACATTGTTCTCTTCAACATATATCAATCTCAAGTCAAAAACACAACATTTCAAAGGAAAATACACATTCCAAGGAAAATAACCAATCTCACATGTATTATGTAAATATATATATATATATATCATCAATCGAGTTAGGTCTCGAGATGCCTAAGTATTTTCGCGAATCCATACTCACCTTGCCACTTAGAGCAAATCAAATCCCTTCTTCTTCTCTTCTTTCTCTCTTTCCCTCTTTCTTTCTTCTTTCTCTCTTCCTAACCAAGACAAAGCTTTCACAAGAAGCTTCTCATGCAAGCAAAAATTTCCCTCTCTCCTAGCCCATGTGTCACCCCTTCATTGGTCTACCCATCTCTTCTTCATCTCCACCATCCATCTCATCCTCTATCATCTCAACCCTTGAACCTATTTATCTAAACTAATGCCCTTAGTCCTAATTACTACCTAATTTACAACAATACCACCCCCTTTATTACTAAACTGCCATTTATCCCTTAAATTACCAAACCCCCTATGGTTTTACTCTAAATACATATATAAGCATATAAAACATTATTTTTGCACATCCTATCATGCCTGCATCACGTTTATGAGAAAAAAATAAAAATAAAATAAATAATAATAATTAAAAATAAAAAAAATAAATATTTATATATCGTCGGAGTTGTCATCATCCTTCTCCAACGGTTCGGGTCATTACAACCTTCCCCCCTTAAAAGGCTTTCGACCCAGAAATCAAATTACCTCATTCGAAGAGTTGTGGGTATCTGGCTCTCTTCTCTTCCTCGAGTTCCCAAGTTGCTTCGGAGGTGCCGTGATTATTCCACATCACCTTCACCTTGGATATGGTCTTGTTCCGTAAGACTTGTTCTTTTCGGTCCAAGATTTCAATTGGGAGTTCTTCATACGTGGCATTTCCCTTGATGGTTACTGACTGCAGTCGATTACCGTTGAAGGATCCGGGTGGTACTTCCTAAGCATCGAGACGTAGAACACGTCGTGCACTAGGTCCATCGATGAAGGTAGCAAGAGCTGGTAAGCCACTTCGCCAATCCGCTTCGAGATCTCGAAGGGTCCAATGTACCGGGGTGCCAACTTCCCACGCTTCCCAAACCGGACTACTCCCTTGGTCGGTGAGACTTTCGGGAATACCCAGTCGCCTACCGAGAACTTTAATTTCCTTCTTCTCGTATCTGCATACTTCTTTTGTCGGTGTTGAGCAGTGAGCAATCTCTCCCGGATGAGTTTAATCTTTTCTGTTGTTTTTGCTACTACTTCCGGTCCTAAGGGTACATAGGCACTGTTCTCATTCCAACACAGAGGAGAACGACACGACCTTCCGTAGAGTGCTTCAAACAGTGCCATTCCCAAACTTGCCTGATAACTGTTGTTATAGGAGAACTCTGCCAGGGCGAGATGGCCTCCCAACTTCCCTTGAAATCCATCACACAAGATCGCAGGAGGTCCTCTAGGACTTGGTTCACTCTTTCTATCTGACCGTCAGTCTGGGGATGCAAGGTGGTACTAAAGTTAAGCTGCATTCCCAAGGCTTTATGCAGGCTCTTCCAGAACTTGGAAGTGAACTAAGGTCCCCGATCTGATACTATCGTGATAGGTACTCCGTGTAAACGGATGATCTCCTTCACATATAATCTGGCCAAGTCGTGTGTGCCTTGAATTCCACTATTATAATTGTTCGTAACACTCTTTTGCCTTGAATTCCATGCTCTCAGACTCACCGAGAATTATATTTCTTCGAACTCCTACACTTGGGAGTGAGCAAGCACAAGCAAAGGAGGAAGTTAAGGAATTCGAAAGCAAGAAATTCGCATAAAGAAAATAAAGGATAAGCACGGGAAAGAAGTATGGAGAAAGGTAAAGTAATCTCAACAGATTTCTTTTGCCTGCTTATATATAATTTTTTGAAATTTGAAATGATTAAACTGCCTAGAATTTCAAAATGGCAGTTTCTATTGTTACAAGCGTTACACACATTATGCAATACCCTAGTGACATGCGGCATTACAATTAATCCAGCATGAGTGTCACACGAAAAAATGATGGTTCTTATAACCACTCATGAAAAATTTAATGCATATGACAGCTTGTCACCTGAAATTGCGCTCACAGCACGTCTAATCAGCACATGATAAGCACAAAATAAGAATGACTAATAATGACCTTAGCCCAATAAAATGAAGAATGTGTCACATTATTTCGAAAGCCAATGTTGGGAAAATTATTTCTAGATAATAAATATTCTAATGAAAACCTTAGGATAGAATTTCTTTGAAGAAAAATCTTCGAAGTCATCTCATAATATTCTAAGGAAAACCTTAGAACAGAATTTCTAATATTCTAAGGAAAACCTTAGAACATAATTTCTTTGGAGAAAAATCTTTGAAGTAATCTCATAATATTCTAAGGAAACCTTAGAACAGAATTTCTTCGAAGTAACCTTGTAATATTCTAAGGAAAACCTTAGAACTAAATTTCTTTGAAGAAAAATCTTCAAAATAATCTAGTAATATTCTAAGGAAAATCTTAGAATAGAATTGCTTTGAAGGAAAATCTTTGAAGTGATCTAGTAACATCCTGAGGAAAAACTTAAATTAAAAATTTCTTTGTGAATGAGAACATTCAAAAGCATATTCTTTAAGGATCTACATAAGATAGACATTAGACTTAACATTCTTTCGAATCACCAAACATATTGACGGATTTATTCAAAATATTAAAAATTGTCTCCTATTTGATAATGCGCCTACAATGTGGTTATGTGGCCACCTTCCAAACGCAGGGGGGCTATTGATGATGAGCCAATTTGAAAATTGATTCAATCCATCATAGCATGATATCTGGCAAGGTTAGTTATGTAATTATATATTCTAAAGAATGGAATTCTGAATGTCTTCTCGAAAAGCCCACTTTCAGAGGGAGAATAATATTTCGAAAGTTCAGTTCGGGATAATCAATTCGAAATATATATCAAATGAATTAGCCACCTCGAGACGGCCAATTCGTCGTCACAAGCAATATCTCATATAAGGTTATCAGAATAACGCTAATTCGATGTTGTATTTCGAATAGTATTCATCAGGCATTTCGAAATGATATCTTGAAATAGCCAACTTATTATATTTTAAGTTATCTTTTAAGATGATCATATAAACAGTTCGAAATCAACTTTTGAAGTAGTTGCTCGAAATAATCATTATGGGAATTGAATTATAAGGGAACTTTCCCTGATATTCATTACTACTCGAAACTAATAAGTTCAAGGTTATTCATTTAAAACATAAGGGGGAAATAAACATCAGACTTTCAAGACTGGAGGGCCAGAGAGATAAGTCCTATCAAGATCCTTGAAGATCTTATAGCATTTAAAGAACTTAATCATCACAGAAAGTATAACGTATCATGAGTTGTATTCATAATCATCATTGATTTAACGTTTCAAATGTATTTATTAAACGTTCTACACTTGATGAGGCATTTTGAATATTCAAAGTAAAATGTTTGTGTACATTAATGAGACGTTTTAAATATAGTAATGAGACGTTATAAATGGTCAGGTAATGAATCTGAAGTTATATAAGCTCAATGATGTACCAGAGAGGAGGATTGGATTCTTTGGCATTTGAATTTCTCTGAGAATTTGCAATCTTTTTGTATTGAGAATCCTCTTTCTATTGTTCTGTGACAATCTTTCTGTTCATTCTTGACTGATCTCTATTCTTCTTCCTTACTTAAATCCTCTCAAAAGGTAACCTTGCGCTGGAATGGTCTTTCTTTGATTTAGGCCAGATCGAGCAAGTATTTGAACCTTTCTGTTGCTCAAACTTTCAGGGTCAATTGACATCTGGTTGTCAATTCAATCATTAACCGGTTTTTGCATCATCAGTACCGGACCGGTCCAGGTCGATACTTGTTGGACAGTTCCATTTAAAAATTAAAAAAAAAAAACTTTGGATTGGTTGAACTGGTTGTACCGATCATTAGACTGGTTGTACCGATCCGTCCGTACTGGTATCGGTTGGACCGATCCGATCCAAACCTCAGGATACAATAGTTGTGTTATGGCTTGGGATCGGACAGATCCTAGCCAATCCCAGTACTGGTGATGCATAAATCGGTAATTAAGACCCGTTTAGGCCGATTAAGCCGTTGATCTCTTGATATGGCTGATTTGAGCTAGATAAGGTCTTTTGAGGTTCGAGAATGTCGTACCGATCGCCTAAACTAAACAACCGGCCGTTCGGGTGGCGCTACGTCAATTCCAACAAGCACAAATTTCGAGAAAGTAAATAGTAAGCATAAAGCAATATAAAGACACAAGATTTTACGTGATTCAGCAATACCGCCTACATCCACAGATTGCTATACATAACTCATTCTTCTTATTTTATTCTTGAGATATCATTTGCATGATACATTGTAGAAATACATAGAGAAAGGAAAGGGAGAAGATATATAATTCTCTATCTTTTGATTCTTGAATTGAATGAAAATTCACCCCCTTTCGTATGGAGAGCCGAATCATCTTTTCATGAAGAGAGCCATTGATCCCTTTCGTATCTCTCCCCCTGTCCTTTTAAAAGCATATTGCTTGACATAATGCCTCCAAGAAACACTGTCAAAGCATTGAATACTCAAATAAAAACTGTCATAGCTTTAATGTCCCAAATAAACATATTTAGTCTAAAATATACAACAAAATTCTACCAATAAAATAGTGCCACGTGTGCACTTTAAAAATCAGTCGTCATCATTAGCCCCCTGCACTTCTGACTCTTGTAAAAGAGGCGTGAGTGCATTTCGAAGATGACAATTATGCACTGAATACATGAAGTTTTGTTCCTCTATAGGCCATCTCAAGTAAAGCTTCAGATGGTCTGAGATCCATCTCATGTAGAGTCTCAAAATACTTGTTTGATCACTTCGAAGGTTGTCTTCAAAGAAATGTTGGTCTAAGGTCCATTTCAAGTAAATCCTTAGAACACTATTGATTTCGAAATGATTTCCCTAAGTAGGTGGGCTTCTCGAAATAGAACACTTCAAAGGTGGTCTTTCAAAAGAATATATTGATTTGAGATCCTATCTTATGTAGGTCTCATAATACAGGAACAATTCGAAAGTAAAGTTTGGGCTCCATCTCAAGTAGATCCTCATAATACTTTATTGATTTTCAGATAATACTCCTAACATAGATGGACACTCGAAAGCACGTCGAGGGTGGACCTACGAAGGAAAACTGGTTTGATGTCTATCTTAAGTAGATCCTCAAAATATATATTGGTTTCGAAATAATTCTCCCATTTCAAGTGGGCTTTCGAAACATGCTACTTCAAAGGTATACTCCTAACCTGCTTGAGAGATGATTGGATATCAGGGAATGTTCCCTTTAAATGCATATAATTCGTAACGTTATGATTTCGAGATATCATGATGATCATCGAATGGTTATCTTGAATGGTGATTTCAAGATAGAAATACAGTTATTTCAAAATACTAATTATCTTAAGAAATGACTTCGAGATAGCAAAATGTTCATCTCCAAGGACTATTTCGAATGCAAGAGATAGTTATCTCAAAGGATAACTTCAAATAGCATACAGATTATCCCATCATGTGAGATGTTACTTATGATGACGAATTGGCCCTCTCGAGGTGGCTAACCTTTAGATGACGAATTGGCCCTCTCAAGGTGGCTAACCTTTAGATTACTTCTTATGAAGTAATTAATGTCTCATATGCATAAGATCATAAGAATTCTTAATCAATGGATTTCTGAAATATAACATTTCGAAAAAAAAGTTAGTTTGAGGTCTCATCTCAAGTAGCCTCAGAATATATTGATTCAATATAAAACTTCCAATATAGGAGATCACTTGGAATAGAATACTTCGAAAGTAAACTTTTGAAGGAATACCAAATTTGAGGTCCCATCTAATGTAGGCCTCAAGATATATAAGAGCATTTCGAAGGTAAACCTTCAAAGGAATATTGGTTTAAGGTCTATCTTAAGTAGATCCTTAAAAATATGATTTCAAATGTTTTCCTCCATAAGGATACTGATATAAGGTTTTCTTTAGAATATTGCTAGATCACTTCGAAGATTATTTTTCAAAGGAATTATGGTCTAAGGTTTTCCTTAAAATGTTTATAGATCATTTAGAATATTTTTCTTTAAAAGAATGTAGTTTAAGGTTCATCTCATGTAGATCCTTAAAATACTTTGTCTAAGGTCTATCTCAAGTAAATCCTTAGAATTCTTTGTTTAAGGTCTATCTCAAGTGGATCCTTAAAATACTTGGTCTGAGGTCCATCTCATGTAGAGCCTTAGAATATATATACTGAATGTTTTTAGGGTTATCCCTTCAAAGTATACTGGTCTGAAGTCCATCTCAAGTAGATCTTCACAATGCTGATTTGAGGTCCATCTCAAATAGATCGTCAGAATATAAGAACATTTCAAAGATAGTCCTTCGAATGAATACTAATTTGAGGTCCCATCTCATGTCGGCCTCAAAATTCATTAATACTTCGAAGGTGTGCCTTCGAAGGAATACTAGTTATTTTGGAAATGAATTCTTAATCTAAAGACCTTTCAAATAAAATATTATTATTGAGTCAAATCAATTTTCGAATATACTCATCATTAATATTGGTCTGAGGTCCATCTCAAGTATATCCTCAGAATATACATTGATTCAAGATAATACTCCCAACACAAGTAGGCTCTCGAGAATACTTCAAAAGTGGATTTTCGAAGAAATACTGACCTGAGGTCCATCTCATTTAAATCCTCAGAATATATGTATTGGTTCGAGATAATACTCCCTATACAAGTGGGCGCTCGAAGGTCTGAGGTCTATCTCAAGTAGATCCTCAGAATATATTAATTTCGAGATAATTCTCCCAACATGGGTGGGCACTCGAAATATAACACTTCGAAGGTACATTCTATCTAAGACTTTCGAGTGAGATATATAATTTTTTATAATTGATCATGCTAGATGACACGTTATTATTGGATCAAAGCAATTTCAAATTGACTCATTGTCATGAAATCAAGAATTCAAAGATTTAATAAACTTGAAAAGCTATTCCTTCATACCTGGGCTTCAAAGTGACAGAGATATTCCCAACACAGGTGGGCTTTCTGTCAACAACCTGAAGAATGAATAGATGTCCACTTTATTTGACCTGCTATACTCAAATTGAGATATTAAGTAGATTCTTACACAGGCATTATACATGGTGAAACTTTTAACATAAAGGACGTGAGTTACCAACATATAAGGTGTGAAGAGATACTAGTCTAAGGTCCTATCTTAAGTAGGTCTCAATATATATTAATTTCAAAATAATTCTCCTATCCTTAGTGGGCTTTGATTTATAGAACTTGAGTTAGGATAGGTGACATAGAGGCTATGTGGACATAAGCCTCAAAAGTAGAGAAATGCTAGACATTTGATGGAGCTTAGTCTGCTCGTATCATTGGAGAATATTTGATTGTCTCATGGTTAATTATGCATAACATGGACATACATCATATAAGATCATATTCAGCTGTTACTAGGTTGTAAGATCATTTCTTGAAAAGAGAGGAATGACATTAGTATTGTCATATCCAGTTGTTATCCAAAAGGTTTTTATCTGAAGAGGAGTTCGTGAGGTAACTCAAAAAGTTGAAGGAGAATTCGAAGGCTCTAGGATCGAAAGAGAGTTTGAGAGAAAGGAACTCGAGATTTCAAGGGCTCTCGAGAGTATTCGAAGTAAGAGCAAATAATGCTCGATATTCTCGAAGGAACTCAAAACAGAGCTCGAGTTCAAGGTACTCAAAGGAGAGTCCGTAAGGGGATTCGAAGCTCAATCCAAAATAGCTCGAATAGAACTTCGAAGTTGTCAAATGGAGAGTTCGATAGGAGCTTTCGAAGGAAGTTCTCGAAACGATTGATGGAAGCTCGAAAGAGAGTTAGATGGTCGGTCAAGCAGGTCCGATCCTGGGCTGCCAAATCCTATTTTCTTTTTGGGAAGTTATTAATTATTATTTTTGAAATCATATTAAGCAATCGAAATTCTCATCATATTTCTTTATTCAATAAGGCTTTCTCATCATCATATTTCTTTTGACCAGAACTCAAAAGAAAATTCAAAAGGAGCTCAACAGGAGTTCGAAGGATCGAGCTCAAAAGGTCGAGTTCGAAAGGAGTGCAGCTCAAAGGCGACTTTCGAAATCACTGCAACTCGAAGGAGCATCGGAGCAACTCAAAGGAAATCGTCAAAGTTGATGTAGCTCGAGGGAGCTTGACACGAGCTCGAAAGACAGTCTTCGAGCAGGAGCTCGGAAGAGAGTCCGACAAAGAACTCGAAAGAGATTTTTTTTTTTATTACAACATGAAGAGGGGGTCATCTTTGATAACATTCATCGTGGCTTGATAAAGCCATATCTGGATTTGAAGGACAATGACCTTTTCTAACATGGACGCCTCTCTGCTTTTCTTCTCCTTAGTGTGGACCTGGTTGATAAGTTTCGATTGTTTCGAAAGCAATCCATCAATGGCGTGGGGATAGATTGATTGGTGAGGGAAGAAGATGCGGTATATTTACCAGCGAGTCCATTTCAGAAAAGACTAAAGAATAAATGGGATTTATCGTCAGCTGAGCTAAATTAGGTGCAGGATATGGGTATCTCATATCCGCATACAGAACCCCTAGAGCCTAGTGGTGGGTTTAAAAAATATTGAAATCTAAATCCGATTGTCCTTTCCCATCATCTCTGATACGGAGAACGAGAATTGAAATGACATGTCTGAAGTGGGTTCTACTGTCGAAATTCTACCATGTTATTTAATATGTAAATGAGAATGGAATAATATATGTTTGTTGGTTAACCATTCTAGCACAATTCCGTTTAAAATGACATTTTTTTTTTAAAAAATGCGTTTTATTACATAAACGTTTAAAATTTTGTTTAAAACGTTTTGTAAGCAAAAAATGCAGTTTTTTTAGATATTATTTAAAACGTATTTTTTACGTTTTTTTTGAAAAAAACGCATTTAAAAAAGTCAGTGTTTAAAGTTGACCAAAAAAAAAATTGTCCGTTGAAAGTTTCAATGATAAATGCGTGC
>JAUPMG010196287.1:0-10093 GCA_031762675.1 Pachysandra terminalis
GTTAAGCGTGCTTGGGCGGGAGTAGTACCAGGATGGGTGACCCCCTGAGAAGTCTGATTCGGGTGAGCCAAAAGCGGTCAATATTATGTCAAGTGGGGTTGGTCGTTACAGAAGAATCCCACACCTATATGCAATCCTTATAGGCAACTCGTATTTGTATCTTCCAATGGATAGTAGTTTGAACATTTGATGTGCATTCTAAACTGCTTTGGAAAGACGTAATGGAGAAGCAAAAAACATGAATGTTTCAAATCTGTCGTGCCTAGTTGAATTCCTGATGTACTGGGAAGAATTCCTTGGCATAGTAATCAATTAACAGAATTCCTGGAAACTCCATTTAATGTTCAGCACTACATTTGGCTTCCTTGTGCGCTGTGTTTAGCGCTACATTTGGCATCCTGGTGCCAAGTGTCACATTATCATTGGCCGATGAAAATAAGCGATCTATGCCGTAACACTAACAATAAGTTGGAATTCATGCACTTGTGCTAGATCATACTTATCATTGATCATCTTAAAATCCAAATAACTACTAATTAAAATTTTATGGTTACTTTCCTCTATAATGCGGTACTTGATGTCTAAGGCCATCCACAGAGTCTTTGCAGTAAGTATTGAATGGTGTGCACTGTAGGCTGAGTTGGAGAGAGCATTCAGAATGTGTCCTCTACACGGGAATTCGTCTTCTTTTCTGTTTTGTCTCTTCTCTATCAACCCAGGTGTATCGGCATTTGATGGTTCCAGGATAGCCTCTAGATCATCATCAATGATGTAGGCAAGCTTTAGAGTACTAAGGAATTAAGAAAAACACATTTTCTTGCCATCGAGTAAAATTGTGACCATCAAAAAGATCAAGACGCACTAGGTCCTGATTCATGACTTGAAGCGATGAAACCACTGAACCCTCCATTGGGTAGAAACTTGTCTAAAAATTATTGGAAAACAATGAAGGATCAGGAGTGTGAAGGGTTAAAAACAATCTGCACCGTTGATCAACAAGTTTCAAGGCACGATCGGATCTCTTTCTTTTAGAAACGTTTCTCCCCCTCCGATCAAGATCGCGATGCACTAAGGGGTTAGTGAGAAAATGCCTTTAGGATACAATGAAGCCTTTGATCAAGATTCGTTGTGATTCTCAGATGTACCGTTCAATCACAACAGGACACTCTGTGTATAGAAATGATGATGCCAATCACTTGATCGAAAGCCTTGATGTAGTCTCTCTCTCTCTCTCTCTCTCTCTCTCTCTCTATAAATCAGATCTGGACTAGATCGAATCTAGATCTCACTCTCACCATCAAATCTAAACTTGATCAAATTAGCTGATTTTGGATGCTTGAATAAATGATTCTGGTCTGGATCTGCAGTCTATTTATAGACTTACATGTACCTATTCACCAACAGGCATGATCTTGATCCAACGGTCTGGATCAAATCTGAAAGGGCATGCACCCCTTCATCCATCATCGATCAGGTGCAAGCAAGATCCAACGATCAAGATCTGACCATGTAAAGGTACTTAATCGGTTGACACCTCTCTAATCAGGTGCAACTTGATCGCTTGGATCCATCAGGTGTGTTTGATTGGAAGATCATCCCGAACCAGGAATGTCCGAACCATCAAACCAAATCAATCAATCAACCCGGATAGGCCACACTCTAAAAGAAAAGGCGACTACGCTCCTCGCGACGCTAAGTGTAAAGTGCGCCTACAAAGAGCCCATTGTGTCCTCGCACACGCGCTTGCGCGTGCACGGTGGTGCGACAAGTGTTATTAAAGGCGGTCGCCTAGGCGACTGGGCCTTATTCCAAGGGTCCAGGCGATGCCCACTTAGGCTGAGTGCGCCTAGGTGAGTGCCTAGATACCTGGGTGACCACCTAGGCCACAAGGCAACCACCTAGTCACCTAATTTGCCCAGGCATTTGCTCAGTTGTTAAATTGATTTATTGTAATTAATTTTTTTAATTTATAATTAATTTATTAATGAAAATTTAATTGTATTTTATTTTTAGTATGTTAAATTAAAGCTTTTCCTAACAAAACAAAAGGTTAAAGACTTAACACTGCATGAGACAATGAAGTACTGACAAAAAAAGGTTGAAGACTTGAAGTATTGACAAGAGAGAGAGAGAGAGAGAGAGAGAGAGAGAGAGAGAGAGAGAGTTGGAAGACCTGAAGTTCAAAGCCTTCTTCTCTCTCCTTCGTTCAGCCTCTATATTGAACACGACATAACCAAATATGTCACTGTCACATCCCAAACTTAAGGAATTCACGTTGAACCCCTCATGTTTGAAAAGTGACTCTCACCCCAATCGGAATCAGGAGTGGTAATCAATATAAGAGCCAAACCATTGAATTTAAATAACACTTAAGGGAATTATACTTTACTGAAAATAATCAAAATATAACTAAATTATTACATCCAAAACACTTAATGAAATCACAACGAAAAAACGAATAAAAATACTCTATTCTCATGCTTAAATCAAATCCTATCCTTATACATAATATCTAACTAAACGTAAAATAAAATCGAAGTAAAATTCATTCCACGCATGCATCAAATCCAGCCATCTCATCATAAAAGTGTTCCTCATCATGTACTCCATTATTCCCTGAAATTGTTGTCATAAGACGTCAGCTACACTTTGCCCAGTAAGTAAAACAATTAAACAGTATTTTAGATTGGAATAGGGTCAAAGCCACTCTCCAATGATATACATAGACTAAACAGCATTAGTATGATAAATATGCAATATGTATGCAATGTGATGCAAGTCAGATTAATGTATGCAATGCATGCTCATACAACAGTAATGATGATTACCACATGTAATCCATGCACATGAATATGATATGAAGTTAATGCATGTTGTTTGGCATTCGATTAAAGTATATTCACACCAGATCTTAATCATACTAGTCGAGATGTCTCACTTAGAACACATCCCCCAATATTTGTTGGACTGATAGACTATTCTATGTGTACATCATAGTTTCTAGGAGCTGCGACCTAGAGGTCACAATCGCCTCGGTTATTTTCAATTATAGGAAAAAATCCCAAGGAATCACACAAATTAACCTCTGTGAGCCATACATCAACCGACCTACTAACATAATTCTCTCAATTAATTGGTATATTGGGAATGACACCCAGAACATATCCCTCACCATAAACAGATTAGTCTATTCGGATGTACGGTCTCTCAACACATAAGATAATATAAAATAGTTCACCCAGGACTTCCTCACCAATATGATAACACTTATTATGTCCATAATATCCAACACATGGATTTATGGTGTATAGTCAAAGCATTAGACCTGTACAAGGTCAATAATGCAAACAGGCATATGCAGTGCAAGTGTAGTGTTGTTGCACATTAACTAAACATAAAATAAGTGTACAATGGTGAAATAATCCTAAGTAACCAATATGAATGATTAAATCATGGTATATATATCTCATGGTATTCAATTCAAGTCAATTTATGTGTAATGTATAAATAAATATGTGAAAGTGCTAATCAATCCAATTAACCATCCAATCATGTGATAACCTTATCATAATTAACATATAATAACTTAGGAATAATCAGGAAATCAATTAAATGTATAACACTCAATAATCAAACAATTATGGGCTGTCCGGCAGGCCAACCGGCACACCGGTTAGCCACCGACAGCCTAGGCAGAGGCAAATTTCAAACACACGGGGTCAATGAGGCTCACTGGCAGCCTAGGCAGAGCTGCCTCAACACACCTGGGTATCCGGTAGTCTGCTGGATGCCCGCTGGGTTCACTGGTAGGCTAACCAGCACACCGGTAGCCTGCCAGTTCGCCCAGAAACTAGCAAACATCATGATTTTTGTATTTTAAATTTTTTTTAGCCAAAACTTTCAACTAATACCCATGTTAAAATCACAATCCGAACATAACCCAATAAAAATATCAATCAAATCATCAACTTACCTTTGCTAGGATGATCATGCATTAAAATCTTAAGTTCTAATGAAAACGACTTGTTGAGTTTGAATTCAATGTGCTATGTCATATTCAATGAATATGGCTTCTCACCTAAATCCAAATCCAAAATAAAGAATAATCGAATTACTTACCTTGGTTGTTCTTCGTCGGATCTTCTTCTTCTTCTTCTTAGTTCAAGTCTGAACTGTTCTTCTTCCTTAGCTTCTAGTTCCAACAATCTTCCACACACACTCTTTCTTTCTTAAAATAATGATCACAAGTCCCCTAGTGTTCTTATAAAGTTTTTAATGTTGTCTCATAGTTAGTGTAGAAGTGTTATTAGATTAGGATTATGTTTTTAATTTGTGGCCCTTATATTAGATCAGTTTATTTATTGCCTTTAGATTAAAGTGTCCTAGTTCTAGTGTGAGTTAATACCTAACCTTATTCTAATCCAATTTAAAGTCTTTTACTTTTAATCCTAACATTTAGATTAGTCTAATTGTTCCTACGAAATCCTAACCATTGATTTTTAAGTGTTCTAATCATATTAGGAATACTAATGGGTATTTAGATATTGGTCTAGAGTCTTAGTTTCAGTATAACTTAATCTTTAATTTACATGGTTTAATTAGCACAAAAATTGCCTATTTAATTAACCCAATTGGGCTTTAGTCTTATTGGGCTTTACTTAAGTCCACCAAATTAATTATTAGAGTTAGGTCATGTTTGGTTAATTCTAGTTTAATCCAGTTTTCTATTTAAGCTGACATTCTTTATTCTGTTTATTTACTATAACTTATAAACCTTAATTATATATTATTAATCAACTTAGGTTATTTGAATTATTAGCCTTTAGATCTAAGATTAAAGTTCTTACAAGATCTTAGCCACACATTATAACTTAAAGAGTTATGATTGTGTGTGAAGCACTTTGGTTTCGTATTGTGCAGCCCGCCAATCACAAGCAGTCAAAGTCAATATGTAACTAACTTACTAAAATTTTAAATTAACCTCTATGTTTTTAATTAATTATAAATTAATCCCTATAAAAGTTCAAGTTAGTACAGTCACTTCTTTTCTTTTTCTCTCCCTCTCTCAACCCATGTTTGAAGCCACTCTCTCTCTCTCTGCCCCTGTTTTTTTTCTTTTTTTCTGTTGTAGTGGGTGGTTTTGTGAATAGTCCCCAAGAGTAATATTACTGACCGACGAGAACTTAAATCAACAACTGATCGTATCCTGTCTCTAGAAAACTAAAGAGTAAGACTGAGTGACAGTTAGCACGGGTCGAGTAAAATAAGGGGTCAAGGTGTTAGAGATTCTCCAACCCCTATGTCTCTAATTGAGATTATGACTGAACGTTTTGCAAGCTGCCTACCTACCTAAACAGGGACCAAGTCAGACGTAGTTCAAGGTCTGAGAATTTTTGCAGAGGTCTCCCCCTTTCGTGATTTCTTCTCCTCCTATGTTTCAAGGAAAGTGAGCAGCTATTTATAGAATTTTGGAGAAAAGATAACGGAAGTTAAGTTCTGTTTAACCGTTTCTAACGGTGTTAAAATGCTAACCTGAGGTAGCATGCATTATGTACCCCAGTCTCTTAGGTGGACCAATCACAAGTCGTTTGACAAATTACATGTTTGCCATTGAAAACGTGACACGGCATGTATTTGATGACTTGACAAGAGATTGACGAGTCCCCTTTTATGTCATGCTCATGACGCCTCGATATAGTCGTTGGCGATCAATAGATATTCGTGGTAATGAAAGTTATTTAGCCTTAGCGTCATCGAGACTGTCCAATGTTGACACCATCGAGGCTACTAGTCTTAGTACTTTCGAGGTTTTCGAACCTTAATACTTTTGAGACTGTTTGACCTTCTACGTCATCGAGGTTCCCTCTAAACAAAGGCGTTTCTTCTACGTCGTCAAGCATCGCTCTAGACAGAGTTATGTATCACCTTCTACATCGTTGAGCATTGCTCTAGACGGAGGTAGTATCACCTTCTATGTCGTTGAGCATCGCTCTAGACGGAGGTAGTATTACCTTCTACATCGTTGAGCATTGCTCTAGACGGAGGTATGTATCACCTTCTACGTCTTCGAGCATCGCTTTAAACGGAGGTAGTATCTCCTTCTACGTCTTTGAGCTTCGCTCTAGACGGAGGTATTATCGCCTTCTACTTGTTTGAGCATCACTTTAAATAGAGGTAGTATCACCTTCTACGACTTCGAGCATCGTTCTAGACGGAGGTATGTATTGCGTACAACGTCAATTAGACTCTCTATAGACGGAGATATGTATTGCCTACGACGTCATTGAGACTCTCTCTAGACGGAGGTATGTATTGGCATGCTACCGTGAAGTATCGACGTCTTACATCTTCCAGGACTGTCTCTCCCTTTAGGTGTAAATTCATATCGATGCGTTTATCTCTTTGGTAAACGTGAGGCGCACCTCTTAGGTTTTCAATTCGAGGGGTTGTCCCATCGCAGGTGGGCGACCTCGGGTATGAGTTGAGAGGATTTCCTAGGATATCAAAGTATGATAATTCCAAGAGGATGTCCAAGCATAGGTGGGCACTCTCATAGTATGATTAGGGATTTATCTCTTTACCGGTATTTTGCCATAAGGGGTCCGGCATCCTGTCGTGGAGTACCTTTTGATATCAGCATCATTATATATTCTTTGTGTAGTGTTGATCATCCTATGATTTATGTAATAAAAAGTCATCACGGTAGCGCACTACCTTCTCCCTACATCTATGTCTTGGTTGTATATTCCTTGAACCGATTCCCTAAACCGATCGGGGTTCTTCCTTAGGAAGTTCCCAAGGGTTTTACCCATCGGCATCAGCGGGGACCTTATCATGTGTCGGTCTATTATTGGGCCATCTACCCTTACCATTTCCCATATCTACATTTCAGTCCGCCTGACCACAGCGATTATCTTCAAAATATTGACGTGGTCATGGTATCGTTCGACTAACATTCTCACTGTGCACCAATCACTGCCATTGAGCATTGGTGCGGCATGGAGTATAGAGACGCATCTCTTAGTCGGCATTCCACCGTGGAGTATTGGCATCCCACCATGGAGTATAGAGACGCATCTCTTAGTCGGCATCCTGCCATGGAGTATTGGCATCCCGCCATGGAGTATAGAGACACATCCATTAGTCGGCATCCCGCTGTGGAGTATTGGCATCCTGCGGTGGAGTATTTGCATCCTGCCATGGAGTATAGAAATGCATCTCTTAGTCAGCATCACGACGTGGAGTATTGGCATCCCGCCATGGAGTATAGAGACGCATCTCTTAATCAGCATCTCGCTGTGAAGTATTGGCATCCCGTCAAGGACTATAGAGATGCATATCTTAGTTGGCTTCTCGTCGTGGAGTACGGCATCCTGCCATTGAGTATAGAGACGCATCTCTTAGTCGGCATCCCGCCGTGGAGTATTGACATCCTGCCATAGAGTATAAAGATGCATCTCTTACTCGGCATCCGACCGTGGAGTATTGACATCCTGTCACCACTGTATTGGCATCCTGTCATAGAGTATAGAGACGTATCTCTTAGTCTGCATCCCGCCGTGGAGTATTGGCTTCCTGCCATGGAGTATAGAGACGCATCTCTTAGTCGGCATCCCGTCGTGGAGTATCGGTATCCTGCCATGGAGTATAGAGTCGCATCTCTTAGTCGGCATCTCGCCGTGGAGTATTGGCATCCTGCCATGGAGTATAAAGACGCATCTCTTAGTCGGCATTCAGCCGTGGAATATTGGCATCCTGCCATGGAGTATAGAGACGCATCTCTTAGTCGGCATCTCACTGTGGAGTATTGGAATTACGCCATGGAGTATAGAGACGCATCTCTTAGTCGGCATCTCGTTGTGAAGTATTGGCATCTTGACATGGAGTATAGAGACACATCTCTTAGTCGGCATCGCGTCGTGGAGTATTGGCATCCCGCCGTGGAGTATAAAGACGCATCTCTTAGTCGGCATCCCGCTGTGAAGTATTAGCATCCCGCCATGGAGTATAGAGACGCATCTCTTAGTCGACATCACACCGTGGAGTATTGGCATCCTACCATGGAAGTATAGAGACGCATCTCTTAGTCGACATCGCACCGTGGAGTATTGGCATCCTACCATGGAGTATAGAGATGCATCTCTTAGTTGACATCGCACCGTGGAGTATTGGCATCCTGCCATGGAGTATAGAGACATCTCTTAGTCGGCATCCCACCGTGGAGTATTGACATCCTACCATGGTGTATAGAGATGCATTTCTTAGTCGGCATCTCACCGTGGAGCATTGGCATCCCGCCATAGAGTATAGAGATGTATCTCTTAGTCGGCATCCTGCCGTGGAGTATTGGCTTCCTGCCACGGAGTATAGAGACACATATCTTAGTCGGCATCCCGCCGTGGAGTATTGGCATCCTGCCATGGAGTATAGAGACGAATCTCTTAGTCGGCATCCCACCCTGGAGTATTGGCAACCTGCCATTGAGTTTATTGGTATGGTCATGTGGTAATATGATGGTCATCATTGACGTACATTGTTTGTCACCAGAACCAATCGTACAGGACTGGGATCTGCTTTTGACCTTCCCCTTTTTGCTTTTGGGCTTTGGTACATATATCAGTCCGCACGAGACTTGATAATAATAAATCATAATTGTAGTGTCTAGTGCCACCTCATCCGCAGGATGGAGGCTGTCTTTGACGCCCCCTGGTCCTGGGGCGCTAGTAGTATCAGTCCCCACAGGATCCGGTAGTAATTGTTTAAGTCAGTAAATAAATAGTAATTCATTTTCCTAGCACCACCTCAACCGCAAGCGAGGGCTGCCTTTGACGCCCCCTGCTCCTGGGGTCTAGCGCCAGTACTATCAGTTTGACAGGACTGATATAATAGTATTAGTTTGACAGGATTGATCAGTAGTATCAGTTTGACAGGATTGATATAGTAGTATCAGTTCAAAAGGATTGATACTAATTTGTTTAAGTCAATAAATAAATAATAATAATTTATTTTCCTAGCGCCACCTCACCAGCAGGCGGGGGCTACCTTTGACGCCCCCCCGCTCCCGGGGTCTGATGCCGGTAGTATTAGTCCAACACGACTGATAATATTATCAATCTCTTTCTCTTTTTTTTTTATTATATATACATTTGGGCTATGGTCATGGGCCAAAGGCATGACGTCGTGATGTCGTCATGGCCTAAAATTTTGCGCTATAGTCGTGCGCTTATGCCATGATGTCATGATGATGTCATTGCCTAAAACAATTGCGCTATAGATGTGTGCTTATGGCATGACGTCATTGCCTAAAAAAATTGCACTATAGGCTTGTGCTTACGTCATGACGTTGTTATGACGTCATGGCCTAAAGAACTTGTACTATAGTCGTGTGCTTATGGCATGACGTCATGGCCTCTTTTTTGGTGCGGGGTGGGGGGCGCGTCACTGTCCGATCATTCTCGGGATCAATCCTACTCGGGACCAATCATCCTCAAGACCGATCCTCCTATAGGATTGATCCTCTCGGAATGGGACCTGTTGTTGATGCCCCTGCTCCTAGGCTTTGACATCTGTACCAGTCCCACTAGACTGGTAAAAAAAATAAAAAATATCATCTTTTTTTTTACTGAGTCAGAGCCACCTCATCCACTTTGGAATCGGCTTCTGGCACCCATTCCAACTCCCATAGAGTTGGGATATGCTTTTGACACCCCCCTGTGATAAGTCATGGATTATCACGTATTATATTCTTATTTACATGACTTATATACTATTTTCTCATATTAAACCCCTCATTTTACATAGGATTTACCAATTTTATTTTACCTTTGCACTATATTTTAATTGTCTTAGACGGGTTGGATTAAGCTCAAAGGGAATGAAATTAGAAAGAAGGGTCAAGGCTTTTAGAAGTCCCTAGCTTGATTGCATTTAATTTTCGTGAAGATTTGCTCCACAAAAGAGAAGGTTTCTATTTTGAGTATTAGGATAGAAAAGTTACTTTCCAGAATTTCACTGAACAAATCTCGGTAGTTTGATCATAACGCATTGTAGAAATGTCCAAATAAGGTGCTTTTGGTGGCTCTGGAAACCTAAG
>JAUPMG010196297.1:0-10093 GCA_031762675.1 Pachysandra terminalis
TCACGGTCATCATATGCAACCTCTTTACAGATGGAAAACCATACATTTAATCATATCATCTCAAGTTAACAGTTCAAGAAACCCTATAGTCCCACTATGTCAATACTACCCACATGATCCCATAATGTCTACACAGAATCTACATAGTCCTACTATGTTCCACAACAAAACATGCATACACATGGTCCCACTATGCAACACAAACAACAATATCATATCAATCACATAGTCTCACTATGTTTACAAACAAACACCACATGGTCTCACCATGCTACGGCCAATCACCACACAAACACATATCACATAATAGATACATAGTATCACTATGTTCACTAACAAACACCATATGGTCCCACCATGCTACGGCCAACATTCACATAAACATATATCACATAATAGATAAATAGTCTCACTATGCTTACACATAACTACATGGTCCCACCATGCTACGGCCAATCAATCACATGGTCCCACCTTGATACGACCAATATCCACAAGGTCCCACCTTGCTACGACCAATGCGACCCAATCACAATCACAATCACAATCAATTCAAATAAGTTACAAATGATAATGCACTATAGTCACTCAATCATCATGTGCAATGCCATGCAAGTGTATGATGTAATTATGAAGTGAAATGAAGTGCAATGTAATGCAAAGTCTAATCAAGCCTAGCCCAATCACGTGCTCAATCCAACTCACAACCATACGACCCATCCTTTTATGGACTTGCACCCAAGGTAGAAGCCACCATTCCTATTCCTTAAGAGACTTGCACTCACAGTGGAATGCACAAGTAACAACCATTCTTTTAAGGACTTTCACCTATAGAGGAAGCCACCTGTACAATTCCTTTAGGGACTTGCACCCATGATAGAAACACATTTGTATCAGTAACCCATTCTTTTAGAGATTTGCACCCACGAAGGAAAGCCACCATTCTTATTCCTTTAAAGACTTGCACTCATAGAGGAATACACCAGGATACTCACAATCCATTTAGGAACTTGCACCCACGGTGGAAGCACACCTACAACCAAACCTTTCCTTTAGGGACTTGCACCCACGGTGGAAACACACATGTACAAACCTTTCCTTTAGGGGCTTTCACCCACGGTGAAATATACCCATACTATGCCTTTCCTTTAAGGACTTTCACCCATGGTGGAATACACCCATCCAAGATCATAACACAATTCATACAAGTCATTCAATCACAAACAAACAATCAAAGGTGTGGATACATCTCGTGCTCTCATACAACATACAACTCATTTTCATCTTAGTCAATCATAAGTCAAACATTGGATGTCATAAGCACCACTCAACTAATCAAATCCTACGTAACCATTTCTAATCATTCTGATCCTTTCTTGTGGTCATATAATCATATCCAAATTATTAGAATCGATATCACCTCAGGTTCCATCCAAAATAGTCCGATAATCTTGAATTTAGGACCTTACTCTATACTTTTCAAGATTCGACCAAATCTACATCTTTTGCATACAAACCAACTACATAGGTATATGTACAACTCATCCAGGGATTTTTTCTTAAATTTTCAGACCATTTGAACTTCAATAGATCCTCGGTACCTGCCGAGGGTCCTGCCAAACTTCTCGATAGGTCACCTACCGAGGCTCGATAACAAGTCCCAAGAGCATGCAATTTTTTGGATTTTCGGTAGATGTTTCGGAACCTGCTAAGATTCCTACAGAACGAGCAATTCAGCCCAATTCTGGGTTTTTCTCCTAGGGCTTCGTACCTATACCCAAAAATAAGTTTTTCTAAGGTTCTAACCTCCATTTTTCAATCTCTGTACTATGTATATATGATCAATACCTCACAAGTATAGACCTAGTTCATATATCAGATTTAAACTACTAATCAATCAATATACAATATAGATCTCATAATTTATACATGATTCACATAAATAAACAAGAACACCAAAACAATACTGCAATCACAAGTTTAGGCATGTGAAACAACCCACAAACATCATGGAATTCATTCATTATTGTTCTACTAGATTTCTAGCCTAATATGCTTGACATTCCAAAGATCATGCATCCAACTATAACTATAGCATTGATTAAGATGCATAAACGTATTTACCGTAGAAACGAAGGAATCCCTACCTCTTCTTCCTAGATCCGTTTTTTGCAAATTTCTAGCAATAACTGATCACCAAGTTTCTCTTTTAGCCTTCTTCTTCTTCTTATTTTCCTTTCCTTTTTCCTCCATAGCCTTTCTTCCTTCTCTCATCTTCTATTCTTCTCTATTTTCTCTACTGTAGAACCTTCTTAGATCTGGTTTGGACGTGTAGAGACACTCTCTCTCACATGATCGTGTACACTAAGCAAAGGAATAGGTTATGGAATCTTCCCATACTTACATGTGTCCTTCCATCTTTATCCATAACTTCTTAATTCAATTTTCAAGGTGAAAGACTAATCTAACCTTAATGACTTGGTCAATAGACCACCTTATCCCTATTGTGTCACACGTCCAATACAACCCTAGGTTCCATAAGGTTTGAAAATAACCTAAGTGACCCCATTGTTTCTAATATTACACAATGGACTTATATTTATAAATTCTACTAAATTCTATTATTTAGATATACAACCATATATAATCTTTCACAAAGGATTTTCATTGTTAATTATAATTAAATTATAATAATTATAATTTAAAGACACGGGTCACTACAGTTATGAACTAAGTTAATGCTTCATGTTAAGTGCCCCTCAATTGCAGCTTCATAAGCAATTCAGGACATAAATCACCAAGAACAACCGGATGTCCCTCTCTTCGTTCAAGGTCGCTAACCCATGGTACAAAGGCCACCACTTACTGATTTTATGCGAGTGGTTACTCAAGGTATAGCCAACCGTATAGGACCTCGCAAAAATCGTACCCTTATTTAAATGCCCATGGTTAGAGTCAACCCAACCAGAAACCCTCGCAAGGACGATCTCCTCCCGGGATCACTTAACAATTCACATCAACCTAGTATGCATGAAGCTACTCAATCCAAAACTCTATATGTTCCTGCCCGATTGACCAGACAAGCTAATCAGTTCACAACTCTATCTGTTGCTTCCCAGTTGACCGAACAAGCTAACCAATACTCATATCAGTAGGATTTCCACTGATAACATCCTTCGGAAGCGATCCGTGTGTCCATACACACGAATAATCCGTCGGATGCCATCACAAGCATCCTTTCCACATATCCGTAGGATTCTAGTGATAACATCCTTCGGAAGCTATCCGCACACCCATAAACATGAATAATCCGTCGGATGTCATCACAGGTACCCTTTCCATGATTACAAACCAAATCAAAACAAAACAAATGGTCCATGTCCGAATCACCAAACTCAAAGGAGTCACAACCCCAATGTATAGTATAATCGTAGTCGGTAGTCTAGTCAGTGGGGTTGGTTCCTTGGAACTCAAAGTTGGTACCCCGCAGGTGGGCCTAACCCAATGACCTTCATTTGATCCCAAGTGTCTCAATCCATTCATTCAATCCAAACCACCTAAAAATATCCACAATATGCCCTTGTCAGCAGCAATGGCCGTTGTGCCGGTGCCTGCCGTGGGTTATCATCTGTGCTTTTGGATCTCTGTCGGCAATACGGTCGTTGTACTGGTGCCTGCCGAAGGGTTACAGAACTGGAGATTCCCAATGTCCTAATACATATCCTTTCGAAATCAAATCCAAATCCAAATCATAAATAATAATTATCAACATCTAAAATTAAGAATACATGAATTAAAATACCCAAAACATGATCTTAAATAAACTAATCGGATCATCATGCATTCAAAAACACTTTTCTCAAATATGAAGAACAACCATTATATTTAATGAGAAATCTCATACAGAAAATGGACTTACTTTCGTTGCACGACAATCTCAGGTTAACCAGTTCTTATGGCAATTTGGTATGCTATTGTCTGAGGTAGTCAATCGACCAGGTGAGGTTAGTCGGTCAACCGGTTACCGATAGTTGTAAATTTTCGTATTCTGTGTCTGAGTGCACTCAATCGACCGGACAGAGTGATGGGTCGACCGAGCACACCCAGAAAGTTATTATTAATGTGGTTAGATGTTTTGAATTATGTATTATGTGTGATGGGATTACACGTGTATGTGGGTGCACGTGTAGACCCAAATGGGTTTGAATGAAGGTTTGGTAATTTGTTATGATTTGTAGATAGTGTGAATGATTGAAAAGTATGATGATATTTATGCTATATATTATAATGTTGTAGATATATAATGTTTGTGAATGTGATATATGTGATGTTATATGTTTGGATGTATTGGGGATGTTATATGCGATGTAATATGACAATCATGAATAACATGTTAGGATGTTAGATGATTATTCATATGATATGTGAATGATGTGTGAACGCAATGCACGCACATGGTAAGTACTATGCATGGTGCTTGTTGTAAGCATAATTCCATGTTTTACATATGATAACATGCTACTTAGATGTTGATTGTTCACCCTAGGATTGGTTAGGTGAAAGAACCTTAGTAGGTGCATTAGGCATGTCATACCAATTGGTTTCGCTAAGGCTAATAGGGTCTTCACAGGTTAATAGACGTGAGAGGCCATAACGTTGAGTAGTGGTGCAATAAGTAAGGTTATGGGCTTAAGTAGCCCATTATGGTTTCGAGTCTGTCTAGTTATGGATGGTCGACTATATTTGAACTGTCTGTTTATCTTGAATTGAATAAATAAATTAAGAAACTTCATGTGCCTTATCAGGTGGCTGTGATTGAGTTTATCTTAAGTGAGATTCGTGGGTTTGAGTCCCTAAAGAAAAATACGTTGGGCGATTGTGATACGTGAGTTGAAAGTCCTTAGAACTGCGTTGTACACGAAGATTTGTGAGGGTCTTATCCATCTGGTGCAAAATGGGATACGGGAGGCGTTTGATCCTTACTTAAAAGTTTGATCGTCTTGTGGTTGTGGCGGGTATTCGTAAGTCCATGATAGGGATTTGAGTCAATTCACCTGATAAGAGCACCGCTGATGTCCTTTTGTACATGTTTACATTCTGATATTGTTGTATGTGCATATCATTAGAAATGAATTGCATGTAGGCACAGTTGTGTGAAACAGTGGGTTATTGTCCCGTTTATTGGACGATAGGCATAAGTGTACCATGGCATATTGAGATGCTATTGGATTGATATACATGATGTATGGCACTCGATGCTATGTATATATTTATTTATTATATATGCATATTATCATGATATTAATGTCATTACAACTGTCGTGATAAGCCACATGAAGTTGGTTAATTTATTTATTCAATTTCTAGTTGACAACAATCCCAGATATAGCCGACCATCCGTAACTAGACAGACTCAAAACCATAAGAATCACCTAAGCTCCAAAATCTTAGTTACTGAACCACTACTCAACATTTGACCTCTCATGTCTATTAACCTGTGATGATCCTATTAGCTAAAGCTAATCCAAGTGGTATGACATCTCTAATGCCACTACCAAAGTCCTTTCACCAAAAACAATCTAGGGTAAATAGTTCACTTCTAAGCATGTTATCATAAAAAAAATAATATAATCATGCTTACAAACAATCACCATGCATAACACTTACCTTGCACATGCAATACTTTCACACACATTCATAAACCGTATATGTGTAATCATCTCTAGCATCCTATCATGCTTTTATGATTATCATAACACAACAGTAACCATTCATGTCCACATTCATATCAACCACACATTATCAAAAGTTCACGCACTTATCACATTGTCTACAATCATACAATCATTATCAATTTCATAAAAACTCACTAATAATTGCATAATTAATCACATTCCATCATTAATTAATTAAATTACACTCAATTAGGTCTACATGTGCAAACCTATCATAAACAAAGTACATTTCAAGCAAACATATAATATAGAAATAGAAAAATCGATATTCTCAATCATATTCTTAATCTTATATTATCTATAAGATCCCACTTAACAATACTAGCACGTCTAAGATTAAAGATAATATCCATGCTTCCAACCCCTTCCATTTACTAATAGAATAATAGAATCCATTTCCTTTATCATCACTGTATTCAATTACACAGATGATAATTCCCACTTCCTATCAATATTCTACTTTAATAATGACATGAGTGTTGACAAACCAATTTGATAATATAATAAAGTATAGATATTTATGCATCTAAAAAAGAGAAGACAAAAGAACATATATTTATCTGATAACCAATTAGGCATATATAATCTTTATCAAAATCAACTACCCATCTTTATATATATATATATATTATCAAGAACCGATAACCCTATTAGGCCTATATATAATTTTTATCAAAAATAATTTTCAAGAAAATGTTAACACCATTCGACCTATGTAATCTTTATAAAACTTAACAACCTTATCATTATATATATTTTCAAGAAAACGTTAACACCATTAGGCCTACGTAATCTTTATCAAATTCAACAACCCTATCATTATAGATATTTTCAAGAAAACGTTAACACCAGTAGGCCTATGTAATCTTTATCAAAATCAACAACCATATCGTTATAGATATTTCAAGAAAACGTTAACGCCATTAGGCCTATGGAATATTTATCAAAATTAGCAATCCTATTAATATAAATAATTTAGATAAATTAATAAAACAATTAGGATTAGGTAATCTCTATCAAAATTTGCAACCCTATTAATATAAAGAATTTCAAGAAATTGATAATAACACCATTAGAATTATGTAATCTCTATCAAAAGTAACAACCTTATTAATATAAATAATTTCAAGAAATCAGTACTCCATTAGGATTATGTAATCACTTTCAAAATTAACAACCCTATTAATATAAATAATTTCAAGAAATCAATAACACCATTTAATACTTAAACAAACATTCAATCGGGTTTACACGTGCAACCCATATACACGTACAAGCCCATCTCACACAATTCACAAGTTGAAACCATCATAAACACACATTCTTCAACCGCATAACAGTAATCCACTCATTCACATTCATATAAACTCATAACCGTAAATCACTCATCATAAGAAAGATTTAAACAACATAGCACTCCACACTATATTCGTATAATATAGACATCAATCTCAATTACACATCACTCATAAGTGTCTTAGATCCACAATATTATGATTGATATAATAATCATTAGTAATCACATATGTCATATAACTCATTTGAGATTAATTACTATACATCATTCGTATGTATCACATAAGGACAAAGTCCAACCAGTAGCAGAGTAGAAATTTGACTGTCTGAAAACATTGGCTTTTCAATAAAATATTTTAAAGACTATGATATAATACTTTTTCTATCGGAATTTTGGTATTTAATAGAGCTATAATATAACTAGAGAGTATAAAAATTAAGGGACTCAAATGTTGGCTAAAAATGTTCTTACTCGAAAATCATGATTTTGACCAAAATCTTGAAAACATGATTTTATTCTAAAACTGGAGGGTTAAGTTTTTACTCATTCAAAATTAGGTTCTAAAATTATTTTTGTTGAATCCAAATGGGGGGTATTTCCTTATTTATGTTTAATATCTTAAGTAAATGGAGAAATAAAAATACATGGACATTTACTTAAATGGTATTTAGGTAAATAAGGTGTTGTCTGGAACATTGGGCTGTCCTGGGAGCCAGTGCTTTGAAACAAAAGACAGGAGACACTTTTCTAGGATGTCCTCGATTGACAGAGCATACTGTTTGGTCGACCGAGTACCCACAGACGCATAGCAATAGAACACAATGCTTTTGCGACTAAAACCCTCGGTTGATGTTTGACAGACCAAACACCGCGAACTTAGAAATTTCCAGAGTTCTACACCATTCAATTGATCAAACAACAAAAATTCTAAGTCTTCTAGGGAATAAATTCACTTAGAATACAGACATCCCACATATATAATTTTGATTAAATAAATTCTTTTATCAAATTTTTTTAGGGTTAAATCCCTAACACGTAATTTTCAACAAACCAAATCAACATTTCCAAATTTATAGAATTTAAAATCTATTGTTTTCCTCCCATCTAAAGCATAATATAATACTTTCTTGATTTTCAAAACCATTGTTTGCAACCTAATTTCCAAGGGTGTAAAGCAAACTAGTTGATAGGAAGACACCTACCTCAAATAGTGCACAGAAAATTCCACGAAAATTATGAGGCTAAAAACCTTCCAAAATCATGAACAATGCTTGAAAAATGAAGAGAAACCGATGAAGAACGAAGATCAGAAGAAGAAAACTCTAAAATTACTACAAGAACCCTACGTTCATGTTCTTTACTCCCTGAACTCTACTATTCTAATAGCCAAACACTCCAATCTGATTCTGATTAGGATTCTAATCAAACTAGTTTATAAGAAACCCATCAAAATAGCTATAAATTTTTCAATTTTCAAAATCTAAAAGCAAAAGGGTATTTTTTATATTTAATAATTAAAAATTTGGGATAAATAAAATTTGATTAATTGAGTTTTGGGATAGTTGAAAAAATAAATAAAAATTTTGAAAAAAAAGAAAAATAAAATATGTCTAGATTAAATTGGTTTTTAGGTTTAGATTAAGAAGGTTGATAGGATTAGGAAATGATTTTAGTTAGATTAGGGTTTAAAGTGTATATATATATATATATATATATATATATATATATATAAAAGCGATTAAACAGTTGAAAAAAAAAAAAGAGAAACATGGCGTAAATTAGAGAGGTTTATATGAAGATGGAAGAGAAAAGTTGGGATGGGGAATTCGGTGAAGGTGGAAGAGAAAAGCTGCAGGAGAAAAAAATCAGAGAAAAATAAAGAGAATCGGAGTATTGGTGGCTTTCGTAGGGATTTTTTCTCTACAAAAATCGACTAGCTTGGAAGATTTAGGTGATCCTTATAAATTAAAGAATATTAATAAATAAAAAATAAAGAATAAATTAATTATCAAAATCTTGAACCTAGTTAGCTATAAGAATCTTAATAATGAATTAAAGAATCTAACTCATAAAGAGAAATCAATATCTAATTATCAAAATCTAGAATCTATTATAGAAAATCAACAATCAAATCAGTAAAAGAAAATCAACAATCAAATTAGAATCAATTATAGAAAATCAACAATCAAATGTCATAAAGTCTTTTAGCACTATACAGTTACTTATAATGCTTAGACAATTACAAACTAATGACAGAACCATCTGAATTAATAAAAAATTCAGAATTAATTGAATATGAAAATATAAGATCTCAATTAAATAAATGGACAATTCCAAGGGTACAACCCAAAACTATATATAGATCAAAATGGTATGATCTAAAACCTAGTATGGCAATTAAAACCATGGAACAGACTTTAAGTCTTAATTCACAATGTGAAACAATTAATATGTTAATTCCTAGGGATTTACAAGAACATATTAAACAATACAAATTTATCCATATGGGATTAATACAAGTGGCTTTTAAGCCGCTCACTTTACTAGGAATGAATGCTAGTATTCTTGCTACCTTAAGGGATGCAAGATGCTTAAATTTTAAAGCATCCATCATTGGAGCCATCGAAACTAGTGTATGTCATGCAACAATTTATTTTAATGTCTACCCAAATCTTTCTTTATTATTAACAGATCCTAATATCTATGAGGCTGTTAATTTAAAAATTCAGACTAATGGTTATGAGTTTCTCCCAGGTACCGAAACCATAGCTATTATTTATCGAATTTATTATAAATTCATGAATACTATGACTCCCAATATTAAACGATTTAGTTCCCAAGGAACGACGATTTTAATTGAAACTAATTTAGCTACATCAACTAGTGTAGCTACCCCCAAATTAATTTCATGGAATGAAATTACATTTCCATCTTCTTGGACAATAGTTAATGCTATTCCTCCAAGACCAATTATTCATCATTCTCTTGATGATATAATTCAATATAATGAAGGGGATGTGGTTATTAATTTTAATAAACCCAATTTACCTAGATCACAATC
>JAUPMG010196308.1:0-10093 GCA_031762675.1 Pachysandra terminalis
TAATTAATTTAATAATTTTTCTCCCTTCAGTCCTTGAGGTTCGACACCCTCATAATAGCCCTATCTGCAAAGATTCGCCCAATCCTACAACATAAAATGTTGGGATGGTGGTCACAAGAACATTGGGACACGAAGATTGACACACCATGGTCATGTCTTGCTTCTAGAAACCAACAACAACAATGGCCGAAGCCCCACACTATCCATCTAAGTCATCCACATGAAAACACTGTTCACTGTGCAAACTACAAGGTGGTCGGTAAAGGCGTCAGTCGGCGAAAGCCTGCCGAAGGGTCAAAATGGTCTATAATCATGTCTCTGTCAGTGGACGGGTCGGTGGACCGAACCTCTCTGAAAATCTGGGTGGTCGTCGGCAGAGGTGTCGGTGGACCAAAGCCTACCGAATAGTAACTTTTGAGTAGCAATTGGTCTCTGTCGGCATAGGCATCAGTGGATTGAAGCTTGCCGACCTGCGTGATTCTAGGTTTTTCTACAAGTCTCAAAATTCAATCTTAGGCAATCTAATACATTAAAAAAACACATGTATCTCCTTCTAGGCTTCCAAAAACATCATTAAACACAAATAGAACATTCAAAACACCTTCAAACAAGATCAAATCATTCAATCAATCGATAAGTTCGTATATTCAAAAACTAGTGCATTGATCTCAATCAAAGAACTATGATCACCCCAATGACTTACCTGAATCGATTAGAGTCTCAAAGCACTCTAAGGAATGCCCTTCGTTTTGAGAATAAGGGCTGCAACAATCAATGCTTCCATGAGCTTCGACTTCGAAGTTTTCCACCAGATCACCTCCTTCTTCTTCTCATATTTTCTCTAGCAACTCACAAGAACTCAGATCTAAAATTCACACAATAGGAAGAGATTGAAAACCCTAATTCTCTTTTAAACCTATTTCCAAAACACAAGGCCAAAGGTTCCAAAAGATTTGCACGTCCCCTTTCGGTCATGCATTCAAAACGGAAACTCTAAATTGATTTGATTCTCTTTAAATCAAAACCGTATACTATTCATAATATCAAAATAACCCTAAACAATTAAATGGTAATACATAATTATCCAATTAGCATTAGTAATAGTCTATACATATATGTATATATATATATATATATAAAATAAATGCAGAAAATACCATTAAATTCAGAAAAATTCAAACCATTAAATACGGGTGTTTTCTTAGTGGATTTAGATCATTACAACCTACCTCCCTTAAAAGAATTTCATCCCCGAAATTGCGTACCTCAATCCGCAACCAAATGTGGTTAGCTCTCCCGAATCTCTGAATCTCGCTCTCAAGAAGCTTCTGTCTCGTCGTGATGTCCCCATTAATTCTTCACCAATGGTATCGTCTTCGTTCGCAACACTTGTTCCTTGTGATCTAGGATCCGCATCAGCTTCTCAACATAAGTGACATCTTCTTGAAGCTATAACTGCGTCCAATCAAGCTCGTGCGAAGGGTCTGGCTCATATTTCCGTAGAAATGGTACGTGAAACACGTAATGAATCACCGACAATTAAGGCGGTAAAGCCACATGATAAGCAACAAGTCTGACACGCTCGAGTATCACGGTCCGAAAAAATGTGGTGCTAACTTCCCTTTCTTGTCGAAACGCATAACTCCCTTCAACAGTGAAGCCTTGAGATATACGCGATCTCCAACCGCAAACTCTAGCACTCGCCGTCTCTTGTCTGCATAGCTCTTCTGCCTTCAGTCTATCCCAAACAAGCTTTACTTTCTCGATGCTTTGTTGTACTAACTCGGGTCCAAGGATACTATCGTCTCCCACTTTTGACCGTACAACGCCTCAAAAGTTGCATGCCAATACTCGCATGAAAACTGTTGTTGTAGGAAAACTCCACCAACGGTAAATGCTCTCCCAAACTCCCTCCAATATCCATCACGCAATCTCGCAACTTGTCCTCAAGGACCTAGTTGACTCTCTCTGTCTGACCATCCGTCTGTGGGTAATAAGCGGTGCTGAAATCAAGTCTCGTACCCAAAGATTTCTGCAATGCTTCCCAAAATTTGGAAGTGAACAAAGACCCACGATGTGATACAATGCTGAGAGGAACTCCTTGTAGTCGCAAGATCTCATGAACGTACAGTTTAGCAATCTCCTTGGCTGTAGCTGAAGTCCGAACCGGTAGAAAATATTCAGATTAGGTCAATCGATCAACGATCACCCAAATCGAATCCAAGCTCCCATGAAGTCCATGGTGATATGCTCCCACTTCCATTCTGCAATCGGCAATGGCTGTAGAATCCTACTAATCTCACGTGCTCGGCTTTCACCTGCTGACAAGTGAGACACCGTGCCACATACTGACCGATCTCTTTCTTCATACATGGCCACCAGTAATGCTGACGTAGATCTTTGTACATCTTCGTGCTCCCTGGATGGATGGGGTAAGGCGACTTATGTTCCTCGTCCAAGGTCTCCTTCTTGACGTTCTAGTCCTCTGGTACGCAAAGGTTTCCTCAAAGTCTGATCAAACAGTTAGGATGAACAATCCACTCTGGCTTATTGTCGTCCACTGCAAGTGCAAGTAGATCCAAATCACCCTTCTTAAGCTTTGCAATCTGTTGCTCTAGTGTTGGCTTAGCGACAAGGATGAATAAGTAACCATCACATTGCCGATCTGAAGGCTAGTCTCCCAAGTCTGCAATGATCTCTTGAAGTCTCCCCTCCTGTGTCCTCAACTGTGACTGAAAGCGTCTGCCACCACATTAGCTTTCCCAGGATGGTAGCTAAGCATCGAAATGTAATCATCAGCAAGCTCTAATCACCTCCTCTGGTGCATATTCAGATCCTTCTGAGTGAAAATATATTTCAACCTTTTATGATCTGAAAACAGCTCGAACTCCTTTCCATAATGGTAGTGCCTCCAAAGCTTCAAAGAGAAAACAATGGCGGCCAACTCTAGATCATGAGTAGGATAGTTGTGCTCATGAACTTTAAGTTGACATGAAGTATATGCCACAACACAACCCTCATGCACAAGAACAACTCCTAAATCTTGCAATGACGTGTCGGTGTAGACTTCCATCTTCCGTCCTGTAACTGGCACAACAAGAATAGGTGCCAACGTCAATCTATTCTTCAGCTCCTCAAAAGCAGCTTCACAATTCTCATCCCAAAGCAAATTGGACTTCCTTCCAAGCAAAACGAGTCAAAGGCAATGAAATCGATGAGAATCCCTCGATAAATCTTCGGTAGTAACCCGCAAGACTTAGGAAACTCTTGATCTCCGAAGCATTCTTAGGTCGCTCCCAAACAAGAACAGCCTCCACCTTGGCCGGATCCACAGAAATACCATTTCAGGATACAACAAGCCCAAGAAACTTGACCTCTTCCTTTCAAAGGTTACAGTTCTCCAACCAAGCATACAGGTGATGGTCAAACAAGGTCTGAAGAACAACCTAAAGATGCTCCTCGTGCTCCTCTACAGATCTCGAATACGCAAGAATATCATCCTTGAAATCACCACAAAGTGATCAAGAAAAGATCAAAACACCAGGTGCATAAGGTTCATGAAGGTTGCAGGTGAGTTCGTCAATCCGAATGGCATAACAACGAACTCATAGTGACCATATCGGATACGAAAGGCTGTCTTTTGAATATCTTTGTCTTGTTTCCTCAGCTGATGATATCTAGATCTCAAGTTAATCTTCGAAAAATACTGTGCTCCTTTCAACTGGTCGAACAGATTTTCAATCCTCGACGGCAGGTACTTGTTCATCACAGTGACTCGGTTCAGCTATCTGTAGTCAATGCAAAGCCGAATATAACCATCCTTCTTCACAAAGATAACTGGCGCTCCCGAAGGTGATGTACTGGGCTTAATGAAACCAAGGGCAATCAATTCGTCTAACTGAGCCTTCAATTCTTGCATCTCAATCGGTGCAATCCTATAAGTCGCAAGTGAAATGGGGCTAGTACTAGGAATAAGCTCTATGCAGAAACCTACCTTCCTTTTAGGTGGTAAACCCAGAATATCCTGAAATACATGACCGAAGTCTCTTACCATTGGGATATCCTCTAAGGACAACTTCTGAACGCTTTCCATAGCAAATAGGAAGTCGGATTGATAACGATCTTTCTCCGATCCACGGAAAGTCATGCATCGGCCTCTAAGAAGACGAAACAGAACCGATTTCTCAAAACAGTTAATCCTGGCATGAAAAGATGAAAGCGAATCCATCCCAAGGATCACCTCAAACTCTTGCATATCTAGTACAATCAAATATGCCTCTAGGTTAAGGTCGCCTAACCTCACCACACATGCTTTGCAAACTCGATGAAGAGTTGCGATACCCCCAACTGGGTTGACAATACACAAAGGATGCTCTAATATGATAGGGTGTAAACCTAGAAAAGCCAAGCAACTAGTGGAGATAAATGAATGGGATGCACCAGAGTCAAATAACATGCCTACTGGAGTATGAAACAGATGAATGATACCTTCTACCATGGCATTCGTAGCATTGTCATCTCGAGGAACATCGATGTCGGTCAGGGCATGAACTTTGTCGTGCTGAGCTGTGGGCCGTCCATCTCTCCTTGGTGCTCTGCAGAATCGCTGAAGGTGTCTCTCCTTGCTGCAGTTGTGGCAAGTCCTCTTATTTCTCACCGAGAACATCTGGTCCTGAGGTGGAAGGGGCTGACGTGGCGCATCGCGTGCTGACGCTGCAGGTGCTACTGGTGCTGCCACATCTCTGGGTGGAGTCCTATTTCATCGAGAATCTGATCTTTGCTGCCTGTCTTGGCCTGGTGTAGAGTGTTAGGGCTGGTATCTCCCACCGCAACTGCTGCTGCTCCTATCTGACTTGGGTTGATTCCTCGGTGCTGCGGATATGTCCATGTCTCGCTCCACATGTCTAGCGCATTCCAGGACTGTTGCGTAGGTCTTCAGACACTGAGGAACAACTCTGGATCGAATAGTGGGATGAAATCCTTCATCGAACTTGGCTTCCTCGTCTGCCTTGTTAGCAACCAAGTGATGTGCGTATCTGGATTGCATCGCGAACCGGTCCTCATACTGGGCCACCGTGAGATTGCCCTACTCAAGTCGCACGAACTCGAAAGCCATCTACTTCCTGTAGCTGCTCGGTAGATAGTTCTCCAAAAACTATACACGAAACCGCTTCCACATCATCTCAGATGTCAAGCTCCTTTCGATCATCTCCCACCAACGAAGGGCTTTATCTTTCAGTAGGAAAGTTGCAAGGGACACGCGCTGCTGCTCCGGGCACTCCACAGTACTGAAGATCCTCTCTATATCAAGGAGCCAGTCCTCTGCATAGTGAAGCTCTCCCCGTCTTGTGTACGTTGATGGTGTCAGCTTCTTGAACTTCTCGAGCCAAGTCATAGCTGTACTCTGCACCCTCCTTTTGTCTAGCACCACCTGGCGCTCCCTTTGATCACAATGATAAGTAGCCATGTCACCCAAGAACTGAAATACATTCACCATCCGAGGGTCTGCATTTGCCTCAGTCCTAGCAGCTGAATTCTTCCCCATGGTAGCATTCCTCCTCCTTCCTGCCATCTAAAAACCCGAAAAGCCATTTTGGTCTCTATATGTTACACCTCCTAGTAAGCATACAGTACACATATAATCACAACAGCAAACAATAGCACACAGTACACAATCCTATAGTAATTTCTATGTTTCTCCACCTAATCTTCAGTTTCTATGTGATACCTAGAACTAATAGTCTCTAATAATAATCAACCATACTCTGAGCAAACCTTATGCTTTGATACTATTATGTCACGCCCTAGACCCGTAGCATGAATGCCAATAAGGGAATGTCGCGCCCCAAATCCGAGATATGGGAATCTCGAGGATTCCGAGGAATCGACCTTTGGACCCACCTCATGGATATGGATAACAACCAAAACATCAACCCTTACCTGGTTGAATCAGAGTCTCAACATAATAATAATCAGCAGAAGTCTTTAAAGAAAATTAAAACCATTACCCAACTAAACATGTCGGGCAATGAACCCACAAATAAAGAGTATTAAAGTCTAGGATATCTCTATTACAATTTCGCCCTCCAAGGGTCAAACTAAATTATACAAAAATAAATAAAGTAAAGTCTATGCAGTCTCAAAAGCAACTATGTCTCTAACACCATCTCCTAGGGTCAGCCAGGGCTCAATCCATCCGATCACCTGTACAGATAAGGATCAACCGAAGCCTAGTAGAGAAATCCTATGAGCCTACAATACTTATTTTATGCATGTAAATCAATACAATTCATTTCATGCATTACACTCAACACATACTATCACAATCATATGTGTATTATCATGTCATCATATAATATATTACATACTAGCATGAACATTTCAAATATCATGTAACATAACAGTTCACATGGAAACCACCATATATCTAATCACAACATCATTAGTTCATAATCCCCATAGTCTCACTATGCTAAGATTAACCCACATGATTCCATCATGTCCAACAGATTCCATATGGTTCTACCATGTTCCAAACAACAATCACACAATGTACACATGGTCCCACCATGTTAGACCACAACAAAATCCCAACATTCACACAGTCTAACTGTGCATCACAACAAGCACCACATGGTCCCACCATGCTACAACCAACTAACAAGATAAACATGTATCACATACTTAACACATAACAATTCCTTTAAGGACTTGCACCCACAGAGGAAGTCTCATGTACTATTCCTTTAGGGAATTGCACCCACGGTGGAAACACATCTCACATATCAAGCATAGTCTCACTATGATCACAAGCAATACCCATCACCATTCCTTTAGGGACTTTCACCCATGAAGGAAGTCTCCTGTATCATTCTTTTCCTTTAGGGACTTTCACCCAAGGTGGAAACACCTATCCAAGTTCTTTCCTTTAGGACTTTCACCCATGGTGTAAGCTCACCTTTATGCACAATGATTCACAATCAAGAAGTCCTAAAGTACACGCATCACAATCAAATTAAATACAATGCGGTGCCATGCAACATATGATGCAAGTATGGAGTGAAATGAGATGTAGTGCAATGTAGGGTGTCACCAGGCCTCGCCTAGTCACATGTTCATTCCAACTCATGACCATACGACCCATCCTTTTAGGGATGCGGAAGCCACCTGTCTTATTCCTCTAGGTGCTTGCACCCACGGTGGAATACACCAATAACACGCCATACTTTTAGGAACTTTTACCCAAGGAGGATGCCACCTGTCCATACTTTTAGGGACTTTCACCCACGGTAGAAGACACTTGTATCAGTAACCCTTTCTTTTAGGGACTTGCACTCACGGTGGAAAGCCACTTGTCTTATTTCTCTAGGGGTTCTCACCCATGGTGGAATACACCAGTCAGTAATCATTCTTTTAGGGACTTGCACCCACGGCGGAAAGCCACCTGTCTTATACCTCTAGGCGCTATCACCCACGGTGGAATACAGCAGTCAGTAATCATTCTTTTAGGGACTTGCACCCACGGCGGAAAGCCACCTGTCTTATTCCTCTAGGGACTTGGACCCACGGTGAAATACACCAGTATACTCACATTTCATTTAGAGACTTGCACCCATGGTGGAAGCACACATGTAACCAGACCTTCCTTTAGGGACTTTCACCCACGGTGGAATACACCCATTCCCAACCTTCCTTTAGGGACTTTAACCCACAGTGGAATACACCTGTACCACACATTACCTTTAGGGACTTTCACCCACGGTATCAGAATACCTATACAAGTTCTTGCATTTTAGGAACTTTCACCCATAGAGGAAGCTCATCTATCAATAACATTAACCAAACAACCACAATCACTATCACGAACCAACCCAGAAATTTAGAATTTTCGGATTTAGTTGCGACCTTCACCCCATATCGCTATGGAGGTGGATTAACATGGTCAAACATAAGCAGAAGACTAAACTGTTATAGTAAGATATAATTAACTATTACAGATATGCTAATCTAGCAAGGATAATGAAGTAAAATCTATTTCTAAACTATACCAAGTGTTCTACCAGAGTACGCTACCCAATCCAAGTCTTCTCGTGTTGTGACTAAGCTCCTAAACCTGAAATATTAAACAACATCCATAAGCTGGAAGCCCAGATGAGTATTCACTCATGTTCCAGTATTTGAGAAAAGTGCAGACGTGTACAATTGTGTAATAAGCATACTATGTGCAAGTGGTGTACAGTTGTGGCATACAATAGTAATAAGCTCTCTCCCATCCTCATAGAGTATTACTTAGTGGTCTGTGATCCTATAGCTACATGCATAGATTTTAAGTATGAGAATTAGGCCAAGTGTTTCATACAAGTGGCTCTGACAATAATATCAACACAGAATATACAATGTGAGAGAAATGTTACGCTGTCTAAGATGTGAAATATCGTATGATTCCACGTGGTCTCAATCTCTATCCGGGATGTCCCAGCAACCTGAATGCACCCCAGGATGTCCCAGCAACCTGAATGCATCCCCCGTGTGAATGGACTAAGGGATAGGACCATTCTATGGGTACCGCATAGTTTTAAGGGTTTTCAACCTAGGAGGCTCAATTCCCCCTCTTATTTTTGATCATGGGCCATTCAACCAAGACTTGCAGCCACCTGCGGTATCCCTCAGGGATTCATACATCTTCACAACCCAACAGAAGGTATATATATATGACCTCACTGACTTCCAAGCTTACGCCAACGTGTGGACCCTTGGGATAGCATACCATCTTCCAACCTTACACCAACGTGTGGATCCTTGGGCAAGCATCATTCCTCAAGACTGACGAGGTTCCCTATGTGGGTTCGCTCTCAGCTTGGGTCTAATCATAGGGTCCTCTCATAGGACTAAATGGTTATCAAGTCAACATCCCAAATGTTAGTCTAAACCCATGGTGTCATGAGGGGTATTAGACTAGGTTATCACAGCCGAAAAGTCCATATGCATCATTTAATTCAAATCCTTTATTAAATGCAACATACAAGATCTCACAGGCATATATTCAGAAATTCAATCATATGGGCACAGTCCCATAAACTAACTTACTAAGAAAAATAAAGTACATAACCTAACTTACTAAGCATTATAGAACACATAATTTGACTTACTACATAACATAAAAGCTAAAACCTAGTTTACTAAAAATGCACATACTATGGATCTAATTCTACTTACTTACTTCTCTGTACACTACTAATAGAAAATTAAATTTAAAATAATCCTACAGTTAAAGAATAAGGAAAGTTGGGCACATCAGCACCAAACTCCTCATTTACACTATCCATTTGGATTCATCCATGTGATCCACTTCATCATATAAATACATGAGAGACATCCGAGTGCCTAAACAATTTCATTTTCATAAAATAGTTATCAAGGGCATCTCAATATCTCTAAATCACAATTGAATAGGTAGATAAAGCATTAAAACATCCAATTGTGTCTCAACAAGTGTAATATGATGGTATAAGGCTAATAGGAGGGTTCGGGGACCATGCCTACTCATTTTCTCGAAATCCTATATCTCTTGGCCAACTAAGAAGTCTAAATTTTCGGGTTGAGGGGTCGGATTCTACATAAGAGGTCTAGCTGACCCGGATATTGGCTAGACACGTGTAACTAGCCAGGATATAGTGGAGTAGTTCGGCGGGGTCTTCGGCGACCTTTTGGGGCGCCTAAATGGGTGAAAGCGTGCCAAATGAGGTGGCACCATGGGGTTTGGTCCAAAAGAGTCTCGATAGACGAGAAGTCAACTTAGTTTGGTCACTTATATATTTCAGCGACCTCTTAGGATCGCCTAAAGGAGTTTCAGCGACCTCTTCAAAGCGCCTAAATTCCTTTGGCGACCATTCCTGAGAGCCATATTTGGCCTCTGCGATTCGGTGACCTCTTCGATGCGCCGAAGAGTGCGCCGAAGCTGGGGAAGAGCCATTGTGAAATTTTACTGGGAGCTTAGTTTTACTCCCAAGAAGGTTCGATTGTGGTCAAACTTCATTCTCATTTGGTCTATAGTGAAGATTTGGAGTTGTCCCCCTTTTTCTCTCCCCCTAGG
>JAUPMG010196318.1:0-10093 GCA_031762675.1 Pachysandra terminalis
AGAGAGAGAGAGAGAGAGAGAGAGAGAGAGAGAGAGAGAGAGGGGTGATAATTATGTTCCAAGAAAGCATAAATTCCATAATCTTATATTATGTTCCTGTCCTTGCTTATGATTTCCCTTTGGCTTCATGAAATACCACTTTTTCTACTATAATCTCAGAAGTTATATTATTTACTGTGTAAGCACATATAGTCATACAAGTGGAAATGAGAATCAAGGTAAGAATGATGGCAGAAGGGATCTGAAGATAGCTGTTACAAGATCCATAGCGGAACACCTAGTGATGTATAACGAAATTAGAGGACAAAAAGAATTTATGGCAGCAGCTCATGCCTTAAACATTAATAAAACGAAACATTTGTACTCACGTCTACCCCTGGTTAGTGAAGTAACCGACTGTTGAGGCTGCTTAATATTTGAATAAAAGGCTAACTCACGCAATCTAGCCTTGATATCTTTTCTAACATTAGCAGGTCCATCCCTTTGATATGGAATAACATTCTTTTGAGGTTCCCAGTAATAAGATTTCAACCAATCAAGTGCCTGAAATCGTCAACAATGAAGAAAACATGAACATATAGTTTAAGTCACCAGATTCCGCAATAATTAATGAAATTGCTGAATATTGGGAAATAGTGATGCAAAGGACATGCAAAGAAGGAAGCAACTATTTGCTCTTGTCATTCTAATTGGAGTCAACAACAGCTCATACACCGATTTCTAAATTTATTGTTAATACCCTCAACAACCTGAACAATCACAAATCCATAAAATTAGATTGGCTTCTTATTGGATCAAATAAATTTGTATCCTTGGATCCAAGGTTTTAAATATTGATATCACTAGATATATTGCCACTCAAAGAAAGGAAAAATATCAATTGATATGTCGAAGGAAATATCGATGTCGTCCAAAAGGTTGGGGAGTGGGGGAGAAATATTAGGAAAAATAAGAAAATTTGAATGAAACTTTGTGAGATGCTTATTTAGAGACATGTTTACCTTAAAGAACTAGAATATTACAAAAAGTTATATTAATCAAGTAAGGCATGTATAAGGAAGTAATGTACATGCCATGTCATGCATATTCAGTCATTCAAACAATTCGAGAACGTAAAATAATCCATCACATACATGAATTGGCATCCGTTTTTGTATAATTTAATGTAAAATAAACCAAAGAAAACAAAAACAAAGTTCAATCAGACATTAAATTATATCTTTGGTTATTTTTAATGAAGAACACATCAAATCTCATCAAAAATCCGCCAAAAAAATGAATCTCGAATTGAAGAAGAGTTTATGAATTCATATAATAAGTGATTTGGAATCAAATCACAAATGTTTAAAAGAAGATTTGAGGGTTTTTAAGCATTTTTTGTGAAGATATGGTTGAATAGGGGAAAACTGTGAAAATTTTCCCTTATTTGACCTCTTATAATGGCCAACACATGTTAGCGAAGGGGGTCTTTTGTATTTTGATTTTCATAATTTGTTCTTTTATTTTCTGGTTTGGTGCTCTCCTTGAGTGTTGGGCCCTTTTTTTATGTACTTCGGTTTTTCACATCTTCATTTTTATATATATATTCACTGGTTATTCATCAAAAAAAAATCCCATACTGAATCTGATGTTTTTTGAATCAAACTCGAACAAACTGGAATCGATCTGATCCATTGACAGCCCTAAATGATTGAGATAACTTGAATTCAAGGGTTTCCATGTCGATGTCGCGTGGCATGTCGCCAGGTTGACCTATCAACATGCCGGTGACATGTTGCTGACATTAGGAAAATCTGGGGGAAATGTAGGATTTTTTATGGCTTTTTCCCTCCAGTTTTAAACAACCCTAATCAGTGCCTAAATACATCATAAAAAGCACACACAAAAAATGCCTACATATCAAGGGACATTGCTTGAGAGGGGGTTCACTTAATCATTGCGGGTGTGCAAGCTATGTAAAAATTGATGTAATATGATCTATTTAAGCTATAACCTCATACAGTTGCACATCTCATAACTAAAAGTACATGAAAATAAGCAAATAAGATACATACCAATTTAGTCAATCATAAATTAAATTACAAACTGAATAATTAAACAGATTCATAGTTAATATTTACTAACATATAATATTTATTTCAATTTTTTCAATTTGTTTTCAATTTTATAAAACATTTCAATATGTTTTTCATTTTTTTTATTTCTCAAAATAATTAAACAATTTCATAATTAATATTTACTAGCATACAATATTTATATCAATAATTCGTAGCCATTGTGTTTGCACAAGAATTGAGAGGGAAAAAAAATGAAAAATATGGATTTTACCTTCAAGTCTTTTAGAAATCCCTTGAATATCCACAAAATCCACAAGATCTTATTGTAATGTAGTTAGATTTGTGTTTCAAACACAAATCTGGCAAGAAATGGTAAGATTTGAGTGAAAAACAGTGAAATCTCAAGAAACGGGAAAAAATTAAAAAAAATATTGAAATTTTCCCCCATGTCGCTACAAGTCTGGTGACATGTTGAGCGACATGGGTGACATGGGCGACATGGGGAAGAAAGGCATATGGCGATTTACATATAGATTTTTCACCATCAAGGGTTGGATTGGCGCCATGTCGGCGACATGGAAAACACTGCTTGAATTATTGAATACTAATGTCATAGAAAGCAAATTTTCCCTTTTCTGGATAGGTAGCAACATTTGTCCACAAGTGGGAACTGGTGGCAAATTCTTAGCAAGCATCTTGAAGGAACACATATGAGTGACATTGTGAGAACTGATATAGCCATGTTATGAAAACTATTAATGAGACATTATAGTATACAAATTCATTTCCGTGTTAACTGGTGGCAACTTCTTAGCAAGCAAGTTGAAGGTACACATATGACTATATGAGTGACATTGTGAGAACTGATATAGCCATGTTATGAGAGCTAGTAATGACTCATTATAGTAGACAAATTCATTTCTATGCAAAGAAATCCTGGTTGATCATAATAACAAGTTGCAGAGATATTGCCCTCTGCATTCTATTCACTAATACGATAGCCATTACAGGAGTATATAAAGAAAAGAAAAGGCCAAAACAAATAGAATGAACCAATAAGAAAAAATTATACCTTAACTGAGGCAAGCCGGACCAGCTGAAGTGAAGGAAGATCACGATGAGAACCCTCTGGAAATATAGCAATATAAGCAAAGAATGTATTAACGCTCATCTTTATTAAAATTCAACCAAGATAAAGCAGGAACAAAGTTTGCACTCCAAATTAATAATATATAGATAAAAGATAATGCATGTCAAACAAATACGTGAATCTGCTCACCATGCCGAACATCAATCAGCATACGTGGTATCCCGATGGCATCAGCTGCTTCAGCAATTGAAACGTCTGTTTTCTTACGAGTCTTCTCAACAACACCATTCACAAACCTTCAAAACAAGAACAAAGCACGTAAACCTATCTTCTTTTCTGGGATGGTGTTTACAAAAAATATTTATGGAGGTTGATGATGAACTCAAAATATTTCTCACAGTCAATTACAGAATACAAAGACTGAAGTCAAATAGATATGCATACCAAGGTCTGAGACATCCATACACGAGTTGCACTATGAATGGTAGTAAATAATGATGGCCAGGCTGAATCGTGGTTTCATCCCAGATATAAGGTTTATATGTAGCATGCAATAGTTTTTCACCAAGTCTTTAGGGATCTCAGCTAGATGGCCATGCATCATGCCTCCCAAAGTGTCTCCACAGAACCTGCCTACCATCAACCGTCCTGGAAATAAGAATAGAAGAATCCCCTTCAATCTGTAAGGCATCAATGCCCAACCTCCTTGCCTCCCTTAGGCCCGTCAATAATGCCAGAATTTCTGCCCTCGTCAATCCCCTCCCCAATTGGCCCCAAATACGCATGAATGAATACCCTAGTGATCTTTCCTTAGATAATAAGGTTATTGCTCTATGCTTTTACATGATTCCACACAGAACTAAATTTTATATTGGGGGTGCATGAGCACATGTGGCTTTGAAAGTATTGACCAGTGTTTTCAATGTCGTCAATGATTTTGGAACTGTCAACACGAAATCCAAGGGAAATTGCCAGATTTCCCTTTTCCCTATGACATGAGGGAAAAAATATATCTTTTTAAAAAAAAATCCTATAAAATTATGAAAACGTAAATAAATAGTTAATAAAAATTATAGGAACAATCTATCTACTTTAATTGGATGTATTATTTTTTGACTTTTGTACAACTGGAGTCTGGAACTGACAGCATGACACTTCAACATCAACCCTAACCCCCCTCAACTAATGGTCTTGATGAAGGGAGTGTTTGTTTTGCATGTTATTGATGTATTAAGGTGTATTTAGGCTTCAATTATGCTCATCTAGGAGTTTGGATCAAAATTCCATCAAAAAATTAAGATTTCCCTTACTTTCCCTCCATTTCCCATTTTTTCCCCAGATGTCGCGACATGTCACGAAATGTCACAGGTCTTACCAGTTTGCGACATGTCTTGTGACATAGACATTGCAAACCTTGGTATTGACAAGGGTATTAGGTAACGACCTAGTGGTTGAGGGGGAAAGCGCTGAGCACGTCTAGAAGAGAAGAGGATCTGAATAGGCAAGACTATTCTCCTTCGTGATCCTTTAAACCTTTTTATTGGCTGCAAGGAATATCTGTCAAGTTAAAATCGTTACTTATCACATTGGTGCCTAACAAATCAGGCACGTCAGGTTTGCACTTACCAATGTACATCCTTCCTCATATTCCCCTTGTCGGGTCATCATGTCAAGGTGTTGTAACAACAAGCTCCATCTGCAGTCACCAATCCATATGCCATCGGTGTTCTCCACTTGGGCTGAGCATTAAGTCCCCTTTGGCCTGCCTTCCACTAGGATCAGTTGTACAGAAACCAAGAGCATATAAGACAATCCAGGTTATCTCAAATTATATCCAAGAACTCATCCTTTTGCCATACTTTGAGCATTCTCAAAGGTAAGATCATGCTAGTACAACTACCTATCGCATGGGGGATCTTCACTACTTAACCAAAAAGCTGTAACTAAAAAAAGAAAAGAAAAGGTGGTTTTCACCAATACATTATCACCCAAACTACGAAGATGATCCTAAGACACATTGTTATGTGCTCATTCCTGTTCATTCATTTTCGCGGTGTATATCTTAGTGATTGTTCGTATCATCCGAGGTGATCTACTTACACTTTAAGAGGTTTGTTATGATGAGTGATGCAGTTGCAATATTGTAGCTAACATGAATTGCTCATAATGACAATTTGGCTGTACAAATGAGGGGAATTGACATCAAAATGATCGGTTGACACCATGTGGCTCTACACTTGATGCAATCTTGGGGACCCCTGCTCCGTTTTCTATGGCCTATATAGTTACAGTCTAGACTCTACCGTCTTTTGCTCTTTCTTGCTTTTTTTCTTCAGGATATCATTGTGAGTTTTGCTGCTTTCTGAAGGCTCCTTCCGTGCTTCACCAATGTTGTTCTCTTCCTCATTCCACTTGTTCCTCCTATCTGTTCTAATCCTTTCCCCTATCATTGTCCTATTTGACACCAATTATGCTGACGTTGTTATTGTTGCAGCTGGTTTATCATGTCTCCAACATTTCCATTCAGAGACTGAATGTAATTATTGAACTTTTGCCTGCAATATGCAATTGATCAGGATTTGAATTCTGTACATCCAAGGGGCAACCTGGTCTTTGATACAGTCAGCTATCATAATCAGAAACAAGGTGCTCAAAAGCATGATGGTGAAAATGTTCCATAGGACGATGTTGATCTTTTGGTATGACCAAATTGTTTTCCTTGGCCTCTGCCACCTAAGACTTGGTGGGATACAAGATTATTAAATGATAGTTTCTGGGAAGTGAGCAATAAGCAGGAATGAGGGATACAAGACTCGTTGAGAGAGAATTTTCTGTTGTTGGAGGTGGTGGGCAGGGATCTGCACCATCAAGCATTTCTCAGTTGGCTATCGGGAAAAGGGAATATCCACCTTGAACTCAAAGCTCCACTTTGCCTCCCATAAATTCCTTCCTCGGAGTTGGAAAGAATGATCCAGGCAATTTCCAGGAACAACTGCCACACATTTTTTTTTTTATCGATAACAACTACCACATATTGAAGCGTCAAAGGGGCGATATTGTCTTTGATGAAATTATTTGTAGTTGACACAAGAATATGAATGGATCAACTACCCCAATTCACAAATGTAGTCCTTATTCTCACACTTTCGTCATTCTATTTGAGGTATTGGGAGCATTTGCTGATTTTTGAGGATGTAGGCATCTCTCTGAGGCTGGAAGTATGAAGAGATTGTCACATTGTCATCACGACAACTGTCTTGGGGAGAGTTTTTGCTGTTTTTGTGGATGTTGGTATCTTTCTAAGGTTGGAGGTACAGAGATCACAACCGTTCCATCAAGCTGCCCACCAAAAAGAAAGGTGTTGATAAGGGCTTTGTAGTCAGTGGCAATATCAACTCAGAAATGATATGCCTATTTAAGCCTTCTGCTTTAAAAGATCCTAATCAAGGAGGCTAACTTCTATAGGTAGATTCCTAACTTTTGGAGGGAGATGGAGCCTGTGGGTTGTATCAAAGAGGAGAGCATGCACATTAGAACGGGTCAGACAGGGTTTGTTCCTTGAAGGCCTTCATTGCATTTTGGTTGATGAGGTACATTTTCAAGTGCTCCACCAACAATGGTGTATCATCTCAAGTATTTTCGCAGGCAACTAAGACGGCCAAAGATGAGAAATTTGGTCAGATAATCATTTTTTGGCACTAACCTAATAATTAAGTGTAATATAATACTTGCTTAGTGAACATATATACATACCAATATTAATACTAATGGTAATATAGATCATGTACCTAAACTTATATATAAGTATCTATATAAATGTGTATATATGATTAGTAATTAAATGATTAAGCTTAATTTTGATCAAGTAATTCTTAACTTTAATTATGCACTAAGCATGATGAAGAGCACATGTGATCGGTGGGAATGCATGCCGAACCTAGAGGTAAGTTATACAGTAACTGAAGGATATAGAAGGAACTAAATGAAATGGCATACTTGTAATTAAGTGATAAAGGAAGGTTAAACTTGTAATCTGAAAATTACAGAAATGCCATCTAATGTGAGTCAAAAGTTAAGTAGACCTAAACGATTGCATGTGGCGTCCAAGGTGATAGAATGGGGACATATGTTAATGAAGTTTAATTAGAGAGTAACTCTACTTAATTAATGCAATATAGATTACGTAAACTAGGTAAAATTACTCCTATATCTAATTAGTAAAAAATTATAAGACTAATTAAATTATTAAGTGGATAGGTATAAAAATACTTCAGTTAGATTAATTCTAATAGTGGTATAGACTGATTAGAGAGGAGAGAAACTGCAGAACAGCAAGAAGAAGAGGAAGGGAACCTAAGCTAGGATCTTAAGCTACAACAGTAAGTAATTTCCATGTTTTCCATTTTATGATTCATTTCAAATTCTTGATGGTTTCTAAACTTAGGTATTTTATATCGTTTATGTTGATTTAAGGAAGGATGGTAGTTCTGTATGCTTTCTATGCACTTTCAGATTCCATATCTCCCATATTTCAAGGGAGTTTCTGTTAATTTTTATTTCAGATGAACACGCGAGTAACTCATAGTCTACACACTAAATTTTGTTACCATCAGAGGAGTCTAAGTGAGCCTTTGCCCTGTTGAATCTGATCTGTGGACAGATTTAGCCTATCAGACCTTAGGAAACCCATATTTCTTTCCATACAGGGATTTTTGGAATTAAACCAAGTTCAGTTAGTGTAGAATCTCCCATAAAAATTTTAGATCATTTAGGCATCTACAGGTCACCTGAAACTCAACCCAAATTGCTTTCGCTCAAAAAGTCCAGAAAGAGATCCCTATTTTGTGAAATTTAATTCTCTAACTTGTCTTATTTACTTTGAGCTGATTTTGGTCCAGAAAACCATATTTGTGTATAGTTTTGAACATAAAAAAATTAAAAAAAAAATCTAGTCTAGAAGGTTTCTCTGTGGTACTACCCATGGGTGAATTTGATTAAAAGTCATATTTTCCAATTTAAATGATTAAGAAAGATCTTCAATGCATTTATATAAATATTTAGTATAGTGTTATAAACATATATATATATATATATATATTTTAGAAGGTTTTAAGCATGATATACATACATGTGAAAAACAGCTTCACTTTCATTCTTATGAATTATTTATTAGTGTATGTGATGTGCATAATGGGAGGACAATGTACTTGTGACTTCATGCCAGTATGTGGGAGTAGGCCAAGATATGACTGCATCCATACTATGTAATTATAACATGAATGTTGAGTTTAAGATGTTTCATTTGGATGTTGGCTGACGAGTGACTTTCTTGAGTCCTTGCAAGTCACCGTTTTATCCTATCTGATCAATGCCGATTTTGTTCAGTCTCTAATGATGGTCATGAGCCCTGGCTCGATCATGACATCAGATTGACCTTTGTATATTTAATTTCCTATAGTAAGTTGAATTTACCATGAGCTTTGTTCCAGTGAGTTGTGCCCTAGTGCCAGCTACTATGAGAAGGCATCAAGGTGTTCATGCCATCCTGAACACCTATATATGTGTTCTGGTTGTTTTAGTAATATTTCAGTTAGAATGTATGACTTGTTGAATGTTCATATTGCATATTGGTTTAGTTTTATCTAAATTTGGAACTGTAACTTATAACTCCAATTTCAAACAATATGTATAAATCTTTTTTTAATTCAGTATGATTTCTTAAACTATTTCTAATCAGAAAGTTATTACTTATTGGGAATTTATTCTCATCCAAATATTACTAAATTTTTCAAAGCCTGTTGAGGAAGAAATGGTGGTTATAGGAGAAGAGGAACAACTAGTGTCGAAAATCAGAGCGAGAGGAAGAGGATCCTGTTTTTTGTCTGTTTTATTTTTTTTATAATTAACAACATTTCATTAACCATCAAAATAGGTTACATGAAATATCAAAGGATCACGAAATGTAATCTCAAACATAAAAAATAAAGAACAAAAAAGTATCAAATATAAACTAAAATACACTACATCATAAAACAATCCTTAAGAAACCTCTATATCATCATCCTTCGGTTTTCCTGCAACAAAAGAATCTCTATCCACCCCTCGCCTGGCCCAACTATCCGCCTCCTCATTAGCAGACCTCTTGACATGGGACAAAACAATCCTTAGCCCTAGTGTCAGATGACGAGCTAAACGAACCAAACATGCAAATCTACTTATTATTAACTGACATTCAAGAAATTACTGAAAAGGAACCCCCTTCGACGTGCACACTTTCAAACCTCATCTTCCTTGCCTCCCACAAACCTACAATCAAAGCCCTAATCTCTGTGGTGGTGGAATCTGCTAAAACAATCGGTCCCAAAAATACTTGGATCGTCACTCCATCTGAATCCCTAAAAACCCCACCAATCCCAGATCTTCCCGGATTACCTATAGAAGAACCATCAAAATTTAGCTTGATGAAACCCCTATCTAGCACACTCCAAACCACGTTCTGACTAAAATTAGCTGGCGAAGTAACAAGTAAATCACACCAACTCCTGTCAATCGAAACCATAAAAATAACTCGGAATACCTGCCTAACTGTCACCCACCCGGCCATCATCCCAACTATGGAATCAACCAGCCATGGAAAAGGTCTCTAAACATCCTCAAAAATACGTCTATTACGTTCACCCCATATAGTCTAAAGGATTGAAAAGAACAGAGCCCCAGACATTATCTTACCACGCTTCCCCAAACCACAAAACCTGCACTGATTCAAAAGTGCAACCAAACTCTCCGGCATTACCCAATCCACTCCTAACAACCAAGGTTTGCAATGTCGATGTCGCATGACATGTCGCGACATCTGGGAAAATGGGGGGAAATGGTGGGAAATTGTGGGAAATCTTAGTTTTTTATTGGAGTTTTAATCCTAACTTCTATATAAGCATATTTGAGG
>JAUPMG010196328.1:0-10092 GCA_031762675.1 Pachysandra terminalis
TCTTAGCTTATAATTCATCATATAACACGGAAGTAACTTCGTCAGCATTCCGAATTTACTTATTCGAGGTCTCACCAAGAAAAAAACAATTTATTACCAAATACCCTTATTACAGGGTTTTAAACCTCAGGGTTCTCACAATTGGTTTATGTGATGTATTTATTGGATTTTATTCAGAATTTAATATTAACTATAGTCTCTTAACAAAGTTTGATGGTTAGAGTTGAAGAAAAGGACGAATTATGGAGTTTTTGGCTAAACCTCGAGCTTCGGCAGCCTCCTTGGCATGCCAAACAGCCCACCGAGCCAACCCAGAACTATTCGACAGCCTACTCGGCATACCGAAGGGCTACCGAACCTAACGGTAACATCATTTTGAATTCTGAAAAGAATACTGAGACCCTACCGAGACCTTACCGACTCTTAGACACCAAAACATGTATTCTAGAAAAGATACAGAACTCACACTCGACATACTGAGAACCCTACCAAGTCTGACAATGTGACCAACCCAGAACCCAATATGAGTTCGGCAGACATTTAGGCATACCGAAAAGTCCATCGAGACCCTACCGAGCCTATTCGGCAGACCCTCGGTCTACCGAGATTTACAAATTTAGGTTGTTTGATTCTGAAATTTTACACACAAGCTTACTATGATCTAATTAGACTGAATTTCCTAAGTGTATCACATACTTACATCTTATTTGTTGTTATTGACTCTATTGGCTATATTGACGAACATGCTTAAACTAATTTCATTTTACATGCTTCTCATGATTTATTTAAGCTACCATGTTAGTTAGGTATATTACACATTGTACACATGAATTGAATGATTAGTTACTGTACACATACTCACGCACCTCATTGGCTTCATGACCATGTCTGTAAGCTGTACCCTTTGTATGTGAATCCATATTCTGGATTTGAAGGCTTTAAGAGTGATTTTATGATCAAGAAATCATAATGTGTGAGGAGACTTGTATTTTCTGTATTGAGGGACTAGCTATCCCAATATACCAATTTATTGTCCTATGGACCTTATTGAGTGAATCTGTTAGTTATTGATAAATAATGTTTCCCTGAGGAGATTTCACACTTGTGATGCCTTGGATATTTTGCCCTTGATCAAAAATACATGGGAGAATTGTGCCCTCTAGGTCGAAGCCCATTAAAACTATGATACATACATAGAATATCTTATCTTTGAGAGTGGTCGTGTATGAGGGGATGGTTCGTTAAGACATCTTGCTCAAAGACAGATCGATCATGTGGGGACTTATGTTGTGAATATACCTAACAAGTTGCATTGCATACTAGATATTGTTTGTTAGATCACACTTGGTGATTTTACATGATAGGTGCACAATATGCATTATTAAATCTCGACCTCATGCATACAATACATGATTCACGCTGCATATTTATCACTTAAAACTTATTGATCACAATTATCATACATCACTCATTGTTTTTCTGATTATTGGATTACTATTGGAGAGTGGCATTGTCCCTAATTTAATCATACGTTTTTTTATTCTTGATTACTCACTGAGCTAAGTGAGCTTACGCTTTCAAGCAACCATATTTCAGGAATTATAGAAAAAGATGACTTTAATTATGGAGACCAAGCCTTGGAACAAAGTTTGGAAGAAGCTATTGATTTTATTGAAGAAACTAGTTCGAACTTTTATTTGGGATTTCACTCGTTTTTGTTGGCTTGCATGCCAAGGATTATTGATGGCAATTGTTGGGCCATATTTTACATAGGGATTTCATTAGCATGAAACTAAGTATTTTTATTTTTATTTTCCACTACTACGAATGTTATGTTTTGATTGTAATAGCCTTATTTTGACTATCTTTTCATTATTAAATAAATTCTCAGACTTTTCTCATTATTTGGCTATTATAGATTGCCACTCCCATTGTGGAATAGGGTGAGAGTTATGCTCAGACTTTGAGGGACTCCAATGAGATCTCTTAAGTTTGGGATGTGACAAAAGTGGTATCAGAGCCTACGTTTTATGTTTTTAATCAAATTCCATAAAGTTTTCAAGGTGACTGATATTCCAAAAGTTTTCTCTATGCTGATATTTGAAAGTTTTCTGTGTGATGAATGTTACTACTAACAAACTTGTTTTCAACAAATAATTGAAGTTTTCTATTTTCTTACACAGTACTCGACTCACCATGGCTATTAGAAGAAGGGGTAATGATAATGCAGGTTCAACGGGAGCTGATGCTCAAGATCCCCAATTGGCTGGAGTTTACCATGCTTTAGGAGAGATGGCTACGATGATGCATCAACAAGCTCAAACAATGGCAGTACCTCAACAATCCGTAGCACAAAGGAACACAAATAGCATCGAGAAGTTCAAAAAGCTTGGTCTTAATGTCTTCAAGGGAACTACTAACCCAATGGAAGCTCAAGCTTGGATCGATTCCCTAGATTACATATTTGAGGTGATGGAAGGCAATGATCACGATAAGATCCGTTTTGTTGCCTTCATGCTAGAAGGTGAAGCAAGGAGGTGGTGGAAGGCTACCTTAGAAATCGTGAACATCATCACGTGGGCCAACTTCAAGGTACAATTTTATATAGAGTACTTTCCTAAAACTATTAGGAAAGAAAAGGAGTTGGAGTTCATGAAGCTTGAACAAGGTAACATGTCAGTACCGGAATACGCTGCGATGTTCATGGAGTTGTCTCAATTCGCTACATACGCGGTTGACGATGAGGAAAAGAAGACCTTCAGTGGATTGAGGCCTAGCATCAACAGTAGGTTGATTGTGCAAGAATTCACGGAGTACCACAAAGTGGTGGATTGCGCTCGCGAGGTGGAGAAGGACATGCAAGAGTTCCAGAAGCTACAAGACCAAAGGATGAGGCGGAACAACCCAAGAGCTGGAAATTCAAGGAGTGCCACAACCGAACAGCAGAAAAGGAAAAGGCTGCAAGGACCACCCTCTACTCAAGGTTTTGTGAATCCGAGCATAAGATGCTTCTACTGTGGACGAATCGGACACCACATGAAGGATTGTCATCTTCCTAAGAACCCTCAACTACAGTAGCAACTTATACCAAGGCCCCACTACCAACAAAAGCCGGCAACACAACCTCAATTGCGAATCAAGAAGATGTACCAAAAACAGCTTTCCGAACAAGGTATGGACACTTCGAGTTTGTGGTTATGCCTTTTGGCTTGACCAATGCACCAGCGGCATTTATGGACTTTATACAAAGGATCTTCAGACCCTACTTAGACAAATTCGTGGTGGTATCTATCGACAACATCTTGGTTTACTCCAAAACCAAAGAAGAACATGAAGGACATCTCCGAACAACAATACAAACCTTGGTGGACCATCAATTGTATGCGAAATTTTCTAAGTGTGATTTTTGGCAGGAAGAAATGAAGTTCCTAGGACACGTGGTATCTAAGGATGGAATCACTATTGATTCAAGAAAGGTAAAAGCGATACTAAGTTGGGAACAACCCAAGACAGTATCGAAAGTTCGTAGTTTTCTTGGATTGACGGGTTACTACCGTTGATTCATTGAAAGATTCTCACGCATCGCTGCACCATTGACCAAACTTACAAGGAAGGATGTGAAGTTTGTTTGAGATGGCATGCCAACAAGCTTTCACAACACTCAAGGAGAAGTTGACAACAACACCTGTTTTGACCATTCCTGTAAGCGGCATGAAGTTTGTAATCTACACCGATGCATCCTTATCAAAACTTCATTGTGTTCTGATACAAGAAGGAAAAGTTGTGGCCTATGCTTCAAGGAAACTCAAAACACACGAAAGGAACTACCCTACACACGATCTGGAGCTGGCAGCCAATGTCTTCGCTTCGAAGATTTGGCGACATCACTTTTTCGGTGAGACTTTTGAACTGTTTTCAGACCACAAGATCCTGAAGTACCTTTTTCTCACAAAAGGACTTGAACATGCGACAAAGGAGATGGATGAAGCTGGTCAACGACTACAAATTCTCACTTCAATACCATCTGGACAAAGCGAACATTGTAGCTGATGCACTTAGCCGGAAACCTCGAAGCGTCGTGGCACACATGCTGATTCAAGAATGGAAAATGTACGAAAAGCTTGCTGAATTCAACATTGAAGAGCATGTAGCAGATCATGGAGTGAGGTTATGCAATATTTTTTCTAAACCATCACTCAAAACCAAAATCATCGAGTTACAAGCAAAGGAACCATGGATGCAAGACTTAGCCAACAATGCCAAACGACCCGATTGGACCAAAGAGGAAGATGGAAGCATCAGATTAAAGGGGAGACTTTGTGTACCAAACAATGAAGAACTGAAGAAGGAGATTCTAGAAGAAGCTCACCGATCCTGTTACTTAATCAATCCCGGAAGAACAAAGATGTACTACGATCTATGGCGTAATTATTGGTGGAGACGGATGAAGGTTGATATTGAAGAGTTCGTGACAAAGTGAGTGGTTTGTCAACAAGTGAAAGCTGAACACCAAAACCCAACTGAAGCACTTCAACCTCTACCAATAGGGGAATGGAAGTGGGAACATATCTCGATGGACTTCATCACAGGACTGCCCAAGACCCACAACAACCACGACATGATTTGGGTAATTGTGGACAGGCTAACCAAGTCAGCACATTTCATACCAACAAAAACTTCCATGAACACGGACCAATTGGCAAAAATTTTACGTGAAGGATATCATTCGATTACACGGAGTACTAGTCACCGTAGTTTTTGATTGCGGTTCTCAATTCACATCAAGATTTTGGGGGAGTTTACATAAAGCCTTGGGAACACAACTCAACTTCAACACTATGTTTCACCCTCAAACCGATAGACAAACGGAAAGAGTCAATCAGGTATTAGAAGACTTGCTGAGAGCATGTATCCTTGACTTCAAGGGAAGTTGGGAGGACCACTTGCCGCTAATTGAATTCTCTTATAACTATAGCTACCAAACAATTATCGGAATGGCACCATTCGAATCACTTTACGGGATACCTTGCCGATCACCCTTGTGTTGGAATGAGGAGAATGTTTACATTCCCCTAGGACCGGAACTAGTTGTTGAAACAACTGAGAAGATCAAACTCATCAGAGATCGACTTACTACGGCACAACATCGGCAAAAGAAGTACGCTGATTTGAAAAGGAGAAAGATAGAATTCATGGTTGGAGACTCGATATTCCTTAAGGTTTCACGAACCAAACGACTATTCAGATTTGGTAAGAAGGGTTAGCTAGCACCTCGATTTGTTGGACCCTTCGAGATCATCAAAAGGATTGGAGAAGTTGCTTACCGATTGCAACTACCTTCAAGTTTGGACTTAGTACATGATGTGTTTCATGTTTCTATGTTAAGGAAGTATCATTCAGACCCTACAAGTGTGATTGATTGGCAAACAATCACAATCAAGGATGATATGGCTTATGAAGAACAACCAGTGGAGATTTTAGATCGGAAGGAACAATTGCAACACAACAAAGTTATACCGAAAGTTAAAGTTCTATGGAGCAACCACGAAACTTCATAAGCAACATGGGAACTTGAGGCCGAAATGCGGGAGAAGTACTCAAAACTCTTTGATTAAGGCAAGCGAATTTCAAGGATGAAATTTTCGTAAAGATGGTAGAATGTAATAACCCAAACAAAACCTTAGGGGTTAACGTGCAATTAATAGGAAATTCGGGGTTAGTTTAAAACTTTAGTAATTGTTGGATTGTTTGACTTTGACTGATTGTGATTGGTGGATTGTAAAACAAGGAAACTGCGTACAACACACACAATCTCAACTCCTAAAGTTGAAACGTGTGGCTAGGATTTCGCAGTAACTTTTGTTTCCCAATCAATGGTTGCGATTGAAGGTTAAAAAGTTAGTAAGATTCTCCCATTAAGCAAAATAGAAACTATTTAAATTATAGTTAAGCCTAAAACCAATATTAGTAAGAAAACCCATATTAGAAACTAAACCACATGAGCTGGGAAACACCATCCAACGACTGAGGTAAATGATTCCCAATCAAAGACTGAGATTAAAGGTTAATAGTTACTAATTAGAGTATCTCTCAGTGTCTATATAAGCATAGGATCAGTAGAGATTAAAATCATAACGAAAAATTTTGAAGAAGAAGAAGAAGAAGAAGAAGAGGAAGAACAAAGGTGTAACACACTACACCACACAACCAATCAAGGTAAGTATTCAAGTTTAGCTTAATTTATGGTTTTAATAGGAGCATTGTTATTTTTCAATCGTTTTCCAAAAGTTTTACTTGTTTTCCAAGTTTAATGGTAGTAGGCCTGTCAACGGGTCGGATTCGGACCGAATCGCAACATATCCGAATCCGATCCGATAATAAAATTCGAATATCCGAATCCGATCCGAAATCCGACGGATTATAAAATAGCTAATCCTAATTCGAATTCGATTGAGGATTCGAATATCCGAATCCGATCCGATCAGTACTAAGGTAAATTTCATTCTAGAACATATTTCTATTTTCAAACTAAAATGAATATTCAAATGAAACTAACAAAAAAAAGCCAATAATTTGGAGCAAACACATTCTTTCACATCCAATGGAGTAGAAATAATCAAAAGTATAACAAAAAATATAAACAGATCTACCCCTGTTCTTTAAGCAGAGTCAATCATCATCCATCCCAATTTGAAGAAGTTCAAAGATTTCCAACCAAAAAAAAATTTCAAAGATGAGCCCCTCACAGTAGATACTATATACCAAGAAGGTCAACATTTTTTATACATGATAGAGGGTATTCAGACACTCTTCCGCAGCTCCGCTAACTCATAGCCTCATAGGTCTGTCATTCTTTTCTGCGTCAGTAAAAACACTTTAGTTTGCTTGGAAGTACTGATCAATAAATAAATAAAAAAATCAGTTTGCTTGGAAGTTCTACTATATTTGTTTCCAGAAACAGTTCATTTAAAACAACACAAAGGCCAAACATGCAATTTGTAGATTATAGTCATAAGAAAAATCACAATAAAAGCTTAACTCGAAAGAAAATTAGCACACTTAACAGCTATATATCATATGAACTGATGTGTAGCAAAAACCCAAGTGTACATGCATATAGTTCTTTCTAAACAAGTTCAAATAAAACATTACTGAGAAGAAATCGGCAGAATCAAGCACAAAGCATAAACTTAGTCTACTGTGCTTTTTATGACTGCAATGTTTTCTACTCTCAAGTTCCTTATCCATATCTACTTGAATTCCATCATCTCAACAAAGGACCAACTTATCATTTGAGCTTGGGAGACAAACTATCAATGAAACCTTACAAGTGGTTTAAACAATGATTCATTATTCTTTTCCGGTGTTGTTTCTTGCTATTAAGTGTTGCAGAAACCAGCAACATACAATTGAGCAGGTTTATCTTAGACCCATTAGAGAGGAAGAGCACATAACTTAACATAAGACCAAAGCAAGACACATAAACAAAGGAACAAAGCTAGTGAACTAGATGAAGCGAGAAAAATAAATCCTACTAGCTGAAGAGTAAAGCAGCATGGATGCTTGAGATGTGGGAGACATTAATAATTTTTGGATGTATGTTTTGTAAATTTCAAAAGAATTGTGATTTTGGAGAATTTTTCATTGAGGTCTATGGCCTAACAAAGAGTGAAAGATCAATAAATATATTAATTATTTGGGGTTGACTACAAAAAGTATGTTCTGGCATTCCATTCTTTCTGTCATGGGATGGTCTTTTATTAATAAAAATTACAAGGTTCCAACAGATCTATTATTATTCCTACCACATTCCTATGTTGCAACTTGCATGGTCTCGGTACTGGTCTTGAGTGCAGGTAGGTATGGTGTGTTAAATGTCCAATCTGTCTGAATCCCATATCTTAGGATATAGGGACTTGGTTACAAAGAGCCTACCTGTCAAGTAGGAGTACATGGACGTGTAGTTCAATAAAAAAATAAAAATGTAGTTTTCAGATAAAGATGCTGACTATATACTCCATTATTTATATTCAGTGAAGAAAACATTAGACAATAAAATAAAACAATTTATAAACTTGAAATAATACATGAAAGTCCACATGTAATAATGTACTAAAATTATACAAGAGAATACTAACTGTAGTCATCTGAAATCACCCCTTAATTGGGTGCATGTTTGGAGATTTGGGTATGCACCCAGTCTAACAAAATATCCATATACAAATTGGACAAAGATTTGAAGTGCCAGACACATATCCCACACTCAAGTTGAAGAATGATATGGTAAGTAAAGGATCCAGACATCAACCCCTCATTTATGTTATCACCCTTTCTTGAGAACCGAACTTTGTACCATAAATCTATTAAAATCTACTGATTCTGGTTGTAAAATAGTTTCAGAGATTGATCATAATCAAACATCTAGCCTGGTCCCCAACTAGACATTTTACACCTTCCACAGAAATAAAGCTAGTCACGAAGAACAACTTTGAATTGCTACATCACAAAAAAAAAATAAATAAATAAAATTTGAAGCAAACTTCATATAGAAACAAATGAAGAAGATATTAATTGCCATAAACTAGAGACAATCTTGCTATATCCACCAATGTGAGCATGTGTGGACCTAAGGGATAAGGATAACAATGTACAAAGGTAGACTGTTGCTACCTTCCATTCAACTAGTCCCACATGATTCGTCCCCTTGTCTTAAAAGTAATCCTGATCAGATAATCTTCACCATCCAAATGTTTGATCATTCCTCAAGAAAAAACACCACATCCATCCAACTACCAAAATTCATGATAGATAAGAATTCAATTGAGCACTACAAAGCTAAATAGTATAGAACCCTATCTTAGTAAATATACCCAAGAGCTTGTCATCTAAATGCAAAAACTACTCACTAAAATAATAAATAAATCGATAAATAAATAAATAAACAACCGATACATGGTGTATACATACAATGAATAGCAAGCTTTACTCTTGTAGCTGGAGATTTAGTTGCTAAGCAATGCACATGTAGCAAGTTTATGTGCACATGTCAACTTAATCTGATATACAGAACATGCTAGATGTCAAATTAATCCATTATGCTGCTCACAAGTAACATCGGATTTGAAAAGCCTTTTCTAATGGATAATGTTGAGATAACATTGTTTATATATATATATATATATATATATATAACATGATAGAGAAAGAATATGCAGAGAAGTACGTGGATTTGCTGTCCAAGGACAGCAATAAGAAGCAACTAAAAGTTAGAAAAAATACAACTAAACACACAAAGTGAAACTAGTAAACTCCCTCAGTAGAATAACACCCTCCACCTCCAAGCATCTCATCTAATATATAATAAAACAAAGAACTTTACAGTGTCTAAATGAAACATGTCTTAATTAAATAATTTCTTTCTCACCTACATGAGATAAAACTCCACATCAGGATTCAAAATGCTTTATTGTGCACTCTTGATCTGGAGATTCATTTACATCTACACATGTAACAAGAAAATATAAGTAAAAACACATAGATATTAAAACAAAAGCTGACTAATTAAACTTATTATTTTACTTACCTTTATGAGATTCCAGCCAGTTTTGTGTAGTAACCAATGCCTCTACAATATCTGGAAGTAAAGATCTAGGAATCTTATCAATAACCCTACCCCCCGTACTAAATGCAGACTCTGATGACACAGTAGAAACTGGAATTTCCAAAAAGTCACGAGCCATCTTCTCAAGAAGTGGAAGTTTGGGACTATTAGCTTGCCACCAATGTAGCAAGTTGAAATCTTAGGAAGGAGGGAATATGGTCCCCTCTAAATACTGATCCAAATCTGACTTATATGAATGAAGGTCTTTCTCAAGACGTGTATTCTTGTACCACTTCTCAAAACGACTTAACTTATCATCTGAAGCCACACCAAATGAAGAAGTGAAACTACAACTTAAATCACTAGGTAGAAATGAAGACTCTAATTGGCCAAAGGAAATAACATACTCTGCATAGATGAGAAATTGCAGTCCGAACTCTATTGATATATCTTTCAGCTTCACTCCCATAAATTTGGTTGTAGTAATACAT